>VFFE01007583.1:1621495-1746925 GCA_008921705.1 Burhinus oedicnemus
CTTCCCCAGCACCTGCTGGTGACGTGATTGTCATCCTGGGAGCTTGATACGGTTTTGTATATATTTCATTATTTTTCTTTTTATTATTTTATTATCAATATTTCATTAAAGTAGTTTAGATCCTTCTAAACTCTTAAGTCTCTTTTTCTCTCTCTTTCTTGCCTCCCAAGCGGAGCAGGAGAGAGAGAGCATCTGTCGTTCCACCGGATTGGGCCAATTTGGCCCAAACCACGACAACGTGTGAATGGACCTTTTCCTTTTACCCAAAGATGGAAGTAGCCTCACTTTTAGGAGTTTCAATGAATGTGTTCAGTTTTTTTAGTAAATTGATAGAAGAGTGCATAAATTAGAATGAAGGCATATGAAAGGCAGAGAGTTTGCTTGGGTGTGTGACTTCAGCATAGGCTTTGCTCAAGTCTTGTTACGTAAACTTTCATGGAGGACTTATGACCCCAGGTCTGCTCTGAGAATCCCAAACTCATGCAATGATGAGAAAGTTCAGGAAAGATCAGCATGGATCTATACATGCAAATATGCATCCAAAGAAACTTATCTGTTTGGATTGGAAAATAGCACTTAAAGGAAATATAGGTCCAGAACAGCAATCCTAAGCAATATGTTTTATCATTGGTTATTCTTTAACTGTTTCAAACATTGGCTTTTTGCAATAATTAAATTTAAAGCTATTTTTGTGCTTTTAAGGACCTGTCTTATCTACAACTCATGATCCACAGTTTGTTAGGATATCAAGGGAGACCTTTGACTATGGAGAATCCATGCAGTGCAATTAGTTTTGCCAGCAATAGTCCTGGCAGACCAGGGACGACATCAGTCACTCAGCTTTAATTATCACCAGGTAAAGTAAGGTAAGGCAAGGCAAGGTGCACATAATTTGGGATATCATTGGTTAAGGAGAGGATAACAAGTTCCTAGAGGCATAAGCAAGATTCCAAGATGTTGGTTTGAACAAACAGAGCAAACCTGATTTTAGGGCAGCTAAGACCTTTTCTGCATCTGTGTGGGTGATTGGATGTTGGCTGGGGTCAACCTGCCACATGTCTTAATGCTGTATAAATGTACACCTCTGCATGATGTTCATTGGCTAATTTGATAAAATTGAGACCATTGTGCCCACTTCTGCTTCATATCATGTTTGTTCAGCTCTTGTACTGGAGAGGTCTGATATTGGTGATTATGGGACTTTGGCACGGTACAGAAACTGATAATGTTTTAGAGCAAAAGTTGCCCTTTCAACCAGATAAATCAAGATTAGGTTAACTTTGATCAGACAGTGACTCCATGGTTAGCAGAGTAAACTGGAAGCTGCATGAGCCCAAAGAAAGTGAAAAAGTTACATAGGAAGTTAAGCCAAAGTTATTATTTTTCTGAGACCACTACATTTTGTGGTGGGGAGAGAGTAATCTGTTTTAGAAATCTAAGTGAAGTCTGTGCAGGGAATACATACTATAGCTGTGTGTTTCCATGTTAAATTGAGTGAAGTGTGTATAAAAGCTGTTGTTGGCAGTCTTGAAAAGGAAGGCACAGGAAAGGGTGTAATGACATCACTCTTGGTAACCTATGACAGCATAATGGACAGGAAGCGTATTTTTATGCACAAAAAATGTGTTGAAGTGCTGAATCCTGCTGAGGTCAAGGGAAGATTAGGTTCATAGAAGATACATTGGAGAGGAGCCTAACATAGCCTTGGGATGCTCATACAAGCAGAGGTTATGTGTCATGTTCTTGTAAATGATCTTTCTACCACTGTAATCCAGCAAGAAGCCCACTGAATTCCCACCTTTCCCTGAGCTACCTTGCTGGGGAGATAATAGATACACATGCTCTGTGGATTGGGAACAAAGACCAGAATGTGTTCACTAGTGGGTTACATTTATGTTCATTGTAGGTTTTTTAATTTTTAAACACTGTTCACAGTACAAACAAGCATGTGGGAAACTGGGAAAAGTGATACTTGCTAAAAGTTTTAGGTCCTATTTTGTTCCAGTGAATCAGTCTAGATAACACTCCTATAAAATTCAGAGTTCTTTCCTTGTGCTTAAATGAAACTCAGAATGCTGGGGGGAGAAATATTTTTACAGCCTTTGAAAACATCAAAGGCATTACTTTCTGCCTGATCGTTGAATATGAAAGCCCCAGTGAGAACTACAAATGAAAGAAAACAAGTCAGAAAACATTGGGACAAGCATTAGGAAAGCTGCATTTGGACCATGAAATGGAATGACAGCTACAGATGGTTATTGATGAACTTGAATCCCACCGTGTAAGAGAATCAGGATCATAGGACCCTAAACAGACTTTGAAGGAAATAAAGCAAGCTAGGAAAAGGGAATGACAGCACTTTATTTTGTTCCCTTAAAAGTCCATGGATTTAAAACACACACTGAACGATTTATAGCAGCTAAAGGTCGCTGTACCAAGAAGCTTGCTACTGAATCCTCATTGCTGGATTTGCTTCTTTTTCTCTTCCGTAAAGCAGAGGTTACTATTTCCTTCATGCTGCACAAGAAAGAAGGAGCTAAAACAGCTCTATCATTTTTCTTAAAAGGACCTGGAAACAGAGTGGCCTGTCTTTGTATACTGTCACTTGAAATATCTGAAAATACATAGCTATCTTTTGATTAGATCCAGGAGAATTATTTGCAGCAAACAAATCTGTTTATAAATACAGAGTTTTCTACTCTTCATGAATTGTAAGCAAATGATTACTTCTTCCTAGAATATTTTCATTCCTTGGAATTATTCAACAGCTATTTTATGTGAATATATTTCAACCTACAGATTACTGAGAAATTGTTTGCTAAGAGTATTGCTTTAAGTATTTTACATTTACAATTTAAAACCCAAGCTGTTTAGATTAGATACATACATCAGTGTTAAAATTCTGTTTAATAATTTTATAAGAGTAGATCTCACAATCAGGTTTCTGTGTAACTTTAAAAATAACTCTGGATTTAGGTATGGTTTAACAAAGAACACTGGAAAAGAGGAAGACTTTCATATCATGTTTTGTATAAGGATGAAGCATGCTTTGCTGATGAGGTTTCTCGCTGCACTAGTGACAGAACAAATTCCAGAAAAAGGCTATCAGTAATAAAGTAAAAAGTCCATGATACACTACCAAAATGCACTGTTTCCTAAGAGAAAATAACAGTGCAATATGTTTATAAGTGACTAATTTTCCTGCTAGATGGAGTTTGTTAGACTGTGAATTTCAATTAGAGATAAAAGCTAAAATTATATTCAGAGGTAGCCAATTAACTGTTTGTAGTTATTTAATTTTTTGAGGAAAAGAGAAAAACAATTTTACTTCTTTAATGCCCTTGATAAATTTGCCTCTTATTTGTCAAAATGTAGGCTTTGTTCAGTAATGTGTATGGAAACAGTCTTTCTAGTTCTTAAATATAGATTCAGTTTGCATTAGTTTGGTTATCCATTCTGAGTTCAGCTACATGAATAGCTGTGATTAGTGCACAGAAAATGCACAATTAATACTTTTGCAAAGTGAAAGTCAAGGTCCGTGAAAACAAGCAAAAATAACCATCTTTTATTTTCATGTGGGAAAAGGAAAAACACTGAAATCACTCTCATATGTCACCGATGGCTGAATGCTTTGACTATTTTGCCCACCATTTATATTTCTGCAAACAGTTGTAGACAGGCTCCAAAAGCAACTCAGGTGCCTAGGAGCACCATGTTGCAAGCGTGTTCTTGGCTTTCTGGCCCCAGGGCACAATACCAAACTCCGTAAATAAGTCGTCCAAATATCAGTGAAACCTGGGCTTTGGCCCGGTGAGTTTCCTGAGCTGTGGTTGCTGTTCCCATGGGCCCTGCACTGATCTCAGCCAGCTGAGCTCCCTGCTGGTGGTGCAGAAGTTGCCAGGGTAATGTCAGAGCTAAGAAATGGAGGGAAAGAGGGGGAAAGGGAGCAAGTTGCCCCTTTTGTCTCCTCCTCCTGCTTTCCTTCACGCCTGCATGCGGTGCTATCCACACGTGTGCCAAACAGCTTAGAGACAGCTTCTAAACTGCCAAAATTTGTCTCTTTTTGACCCTGAAGGCACTAATACGACTATCTTGGAGCCCATGGTGCTCATTTCAGCTCAGCCTGGGGCAGAGTCTCCTGCCCTGAGCTATGCTGTCATTGCCTGGGGCACAGCCCTGCCTTCTGGAATGACCATCACTTGCCCCAGTTTTGCACGCCTGGCTCAGGCTCTGGGGGATGGCATCCTGTGGGTGAGGACACAGACAGTACCCAGACAACTTGGGCTCCTGGCTGAGCTTCCCCCATGGAGCTGCCCTGCTGGCCCTGCACCCTGATGTAGGCTACCAAAAAGAGGTGACTAGTCCAGCCTTGCTGAGTTCAGGCTCCTGTGGCCCCTGAGGGATTCCAAGTCCTGAGTCAGAATATTAAAAATCTGTGAGTCAAGTTATGCTGAAACCCTAGCTCCAGCTTGGGTTTATCACACAACATGAACTCACCTGATGGCAAGTGTCTAAACGGGCCAGTATGTCCCAGAGCAGGAGCTGCCTTGTGTGGGCTTAAGGGGTTGGGTGACGACAAGTGTATACCTGCAGCTCTGGGGATCTCCCAGCTCTGGCTGACTGTTTGAACCACTAACCTCCATTAATGAAGCTCCATCACCTCCAACCCAGCCTTACACGGAAACGATGGCTGCAGCTGCAGTTTATGAAAAGCCTCAGCATCCCCCAAAGATCAGGTGTGCCCTAGCAATAAGTGTCCTCAAGGGGGTGTATCATGAAGAATGCTATCCTTCTGGAATAAAACTGAATTTCAGGGATGAACTCAATGCTTTGCTGCATCAAGAATGGACATGTGCAAAGATACTAGCTAGTCACCTGAATTTTAAACTCAAAAAATGAAGCATTTGTAGAATTTAAAAAACAGATGATCAGAGGTTTTCATGGTTATAATTTAGGATTTTCTCAATCTGTCCCACTCTAGATAGCCCTCAGTGCATCCCTGAAACACGATCAATCTGGTTCTTGGTGAACAAAGTGTATCATAGCAAAAAGAGTTGGTATGAAACTCTGATCACTTGGCATAACACATCTAGTGACTATTGCTTTCCAACCTGTATGTTCAGCCAGGTAGTGGGAAGAATCCGTCTGTCTGAATGAGCACCTGAACTACAACTTTTTTTTTTTTTTTTTTTAAATTTAGCTGAATTCAGGGAAAAGTCCTCTGGCAAGCTTAAATACAGTGATTAAAGAGAATATTTAAAAAAAAAACCAAAGAAGTCATTCTTATCCATGACTGTTCTGTCAGCAAGAGATATCTGTTCCAAGAGTGAGGCTTTAAAAAAACCAATGATACCTCCTTGGTAGTCTCTGCTATTTTTAAAGATGGAAGACATAGAGCATATTTTATGTCTTGCTGTAAGAGTACAGGCATGATGTGTCATGAGTATGTTGTCAGGAAATAGTAAAGATTCAGTTGTGAAGAGGAGGTCATTGGCTCTTTGCAGGTTGTGTGGGCTCAGGCTTTGATGTTGGCCATTTAAAGAGTGACACTAAAAACTGTGACAAGAGAAGGAACCTGCATTTTTCCACTTCTTTGTAACATGTAAAGATGTGTGGGTGAAGCAGAGAAGATCGCAACAGAGCCTCCACCATCTGAATGCACTTCAAGAGGAGAGGAAAAAAAAAAAAGGTTGTACACAGAGGCAGCAAGCTAGGGGTAAGATGTCTCAAAACAGATTAAAATACCATAGGAAAAAGCACCTCTGAGAAGAAAAAAGTAAATTTGGATCACGGAGCAAAATATACTTCACAAGTAGGAGGAACAGGAAAAAAGGGAGCTAGAGGAAAATTTAGGCAGATAATTTTGTAAACTGCTATCCATTCTGATAGGACCATCAAGTGGGCACAGGTAAGAGATGAATTATAACCAGAACTACTTTCTGGGATGGCCTTACAGATGAGTAACAGAAGTGAAGGGAAGTATTATAACCACAATTGCTTTGTAGCATCAGGGTCCTGGTGCTAATTTGCTATGGCTGCAAGAATAATGAGCGCACTAGGTACGATCACATGCTTTTGGCTTCCTTTCTCTTTCTGGTTATGCCTGGGATAAAGCAAACATAGTTTGCAGGGCAAATATTTTTAATGAGACTTTTAAAATCCTTCACTTACTGCTTTCCAATGTTATATAAGAGGACTGATCATAACTAGACAGGTAAAAAAACCCCAAACAATGGAAGTTCAGATATGGTCTATTAATTGTTACATGACACAAAGAAAATAAAAACTTACTTTCCTTGAATCACTCCATCCAAACATAATATATCTATTAATAAGCAGTTATTCATTCTTCCTTCATTTTGCAAAATAATACTGCAATGTAACTGTTGATTAATGACTATATTTCTATTTCAGCACTCCATGTGACTGGAGTGCTGCAATGGATGGCTATAAGCTCTTCAGAAGGGATAGGCAGGGAAGGAGAGGTGGTGGGGTGGCTCTATATGTTAGGGAGTGTTTTGATTGAATAGAGTTCAATGACTGCGAAGGCAAGGTCGAGTGCTTATGGGTAAGGATGAGGGGGAAGGCCAACAAGGCAGATATCCTGTTGGGAGTCTGTTATAGAGCACCCAATCAGGATGAAGCAACAGACGAAGCATTCTACAAGCAGCTGACAGAAGTCTCACAATCCCCAGCCCTTGTCCTAGTAGGGGAATTCAATTTAGCAGACATCTGCTAGAAATACAACACAGCAGAGAAGAAACAGTCTAGGTGATTCCTGGAGTGTGTGGAAGATAACTTCCTGACACAACTGGTAAGTGAGCCTACCAGCGGAGGTGCCTCGCTAGACCTGCTGCTCACAAATAGAGAAGATCTGGTGGGTGATGTGGTGGTTGGAGGCCGTCTTGGGCTTAGCGAGCATGAAATGATAGAGTTCTCGATTCTTGGTGAAGTAAGGAAGGGGGTCAGCAAAACCACTACCATGGACTTCCGGAAGGCAGACTTCAGCCTGTTCAGGACACTTGTTGAGAGAGTCCCTTGGAAGAGAGTTCTGAAGGGCAAAGGAGTCCAGGAAGGCTGCACATTCTTCAAGAAGGAAGTCTTAGAGGTGCAGGAGCAGGCTGTCCCCATGTGTCGTAAGATGAACCGATGGGGAAGACGACCGGCCTGGCTGAACAGGGAGCTTTTGCTGGGACTCAGAACAAAAAGGAGAGTTTACCACCTTTGGAAGAAGGGGCAGGCAACTCAAGAAGAGTATAGGGATCCAGATAGGTCATGCAGAAAAAACATCAGGAAGGCAAAAGAACAGCTAGATCTTAATCCAGCCACTGTCATAGGAGGTAACAAAAAAGGTTTTTACAAATACATTAACAACAAAAAGAGAGCCAGGGAGAATCTCCACCCCTTATTGGATGCAGAGGGGAAGATTGTCAACAAGGATGAGGAGAAGGCTGAGGTACTTAATGCCTTCTTTGCCTCAGTCTTTAATAGTAAGACCAGTCATCCTCAGGGTATTCAGCCCCCTGAGCTTGAGGACAGGGAAGAAGAACAGAATAAACCCCCCATAATCCAAGAGGAAGCAGTTAACGACCTGCTACACCAACTGGACAGTCACAAGTCTATGGGACCAGATGGGATCCACCCGAGAGTGCTGAGGGAGCTGGCGGAGGAGCTTGCCAAGCCACTCTGCATCATTTTTCAGTGGTCCTGGTCAACGGGGGAGGTTCCAGATGACTGGAGGCTTGCCAATGTGACATCCATCTACAGGAAGGGTCGGAAGGAGGATCCAGGCAACTACAGGCCTGTCAGCCTGACCTCAGTACCAGGAAAGATCATGGAACGGATCATCCTGAGTGCACTCACATGGCATGTGAAGGACAACCAGGGGATCAGGCCCAGCCAGCATGGGTTCATGAAAGGCAGGTCCTGTTTGACCAACTCCTTTTACAACCAGGTGACCTGCCTGGTGGATGAAGGAAAGGCTGTGGATGTTGTCTACTTGCACTTTAGTAAGGCCTTTGGCACAGTCTCCCACAGCATTCTGCTAGAGAAGCTGGCAGCCCCTGGCTTAGACAGGTGTACTCTTCGCTGGGTTAAAAACTAGCCAAGCCCAGAGAGTTGTGGTGAATGGTGTTACATCCAGCTGGCGGCAGGTCTCAAGCAGTGTTCCTCAGGGCTCAGTTTTGGGGCCAGCCTTGTTTAATATCTTTATTGATGATCTGGAGGAGGGGATTGAGTGCACCCTCAGTAAGTTTGCAGATGACACCAAATTAAGCGGCAGTGTTGATCTGCTTGAGTGTAGGAAGGTTCTGCAGAGAGATCTGGACAGACTGGATCAATGGGCTGAAGCCAACTGCATGAGGTTTAAGAAAGCCAAGTGCCAGGTCCTGCACTTGGGTCACAACAACACCAGGCAACACTACAGGCTTGAGGAGGAGTGGCTGGAAAGCTGCCTGGCAGAAAAGGATCTTGGGGGTCCTGGTGGACAGCTGGCTAAACATGAGCCAGCAGTGTGCCCAGGTAGCCAAGAAGGCCAACGGCATCTTGGCCTGTCTCAAGAATAGTGTGGCCAGCAGGAGCAGGGAAGTGATCGTGCCCCTGTACTCAGTGCTGGTGAGGCTGCAGCTTGAGTACTGTGTTCAGTTTTGGGCGCCACAGTATAGGAGGGACATGGAGGTGCTGGAGCATGTCCAGAGAAGGGCAACAAAGTTGGTGAGGGGTCTGGAGAACATGTCTTATGAAGAACGGCTGAAGGAATTATTATTGTTTAGTTTGGACAAGAGAAGGCTGAGGGGAGACGTTATTGCTCTCTACAACTACCTGAAAGGAGGTTGTAGTGAGATGGGTGCTGGTCTCTTCTCCCAAGTAACTAGTGATAGGACAAGAGGAAACGGGTTCAAGTTGCACCAGGGGAGGTTTAGGCTGGACATTAGGAAAAAGTTTTTCACTGAAAGAGTTCTCAAACATTGGAAGAGGCTGCCCAGGGAGGTGGTTGAGTCACCATCCCTAGATGTGTTTAAAAGTTGTGTAGATGTGGTGCTAAGAGACATGGTTTAGTGGCGCACCTGGTAGAGTAGGGTCAATGATTGGACTAGATGATCTCGAAGGTCTTTTCCAACCTAAACAATTCTATGATTATATGAAATGTACTGGCTAGCTCCTAAGATAAAAAGGAAAAAAGAAAAGGGAGTGGGTGATTGACCTAACAAGAAACAAAGATATCCAACAGGTTTCCAAAGATACAGTTCTTTCTTCTATGTACAGATTTTGTTGAAGATGGCATATATTTTCTTCAAGGCACTGTTTCGTAATTAGAAGTGATGACCAGCCCAGGGATTCTCATCACAAAATTCAGGAGCTGGAGAACAGCAGAGAACCTTGTAAAAATTCCCCAGACTGGCAGTGCCTGCAGTTTTGTGCAGACCTGCTTTTGCATTTGTTCATCAAGGTTTTGGAACAACATACGTACAGCAATTTGATCAGTAAAAACTTACCAGTACTGTTTGATACGCTGGCTCTACTTCATCTGCAATAGAAGTATCACTGTAACCGTCTCACTACAGCATGGCTTTTCACATTTGTGGGAATAAGTGTTATGACTTTTCACAGTTACTTCCCATAATTGTATGCAATAACCATTGCACTTTTCTACTCCAGTATATACAGAGCAATATTTTCAGGCTGGGGTGCCAATATCTATGTGCTGAATCCCTGGTTCACGACAGGGCTAAACACTCTCATTGGTGTGACTAGTCAGGTCTCAGCTGCTGCTTCTGCATCTGGAGTTTTCCACAAAGGCGATGTCATCTTCCCAGCAAGTCTTGCCCATCACATTGAGATAGAAGTGTCCAGACTGAGCAAAGCTCACCTGTGTAATCTTGTGGGCAGTTCTGCACCGTGTGTAGCTTGTGTCCTAGAAATTGCTTACAGACTGACACCCCTGAGTGAGAAATCTATTTTCGATTTGTGTGCCACAGTAGAGCAAAAGACGTGTATTAAGTAGTGCATGGCAAAGGAAGAGAGGAAGAAAATCAGACCAGTTTTTGTTAGGGGTGACCATACCCAGTCTCAGTGTTTGTTCCTCTTTCAGCAGTCCTACATAAAGCTGAAGGCATTTGTTTTTTCCAAAGGAGATGGAAGAACAGCTGTGTACATTCTCACCCATGTGAGAATGGGTCAGCAACTGCTGGAGGAACAAAGAGAAGACCTTCGCTACTGACTTCAACATTCACAAAAATATGTAGCAGAAGACAAATGGAGAGATATATATAGACTATCACAAAAGTTATTGCCTTTTTGCCACAGTTATAGTTATACACAGAAAAGTTTACAGAAATTGAAATACTACATATTAAAATAAAACCCACTATGAAATTACTTAAGTGTATTGTTATCCACTTTTAAACTGTTTGAGTTAAATTTAATACAGGTGTTTTTAACAACATGAGCAAATAGAAATTTTCTGTCAAATGACCAAGTTTAAAATTGATTTGCACAGGATTTAAATACCAGATAACTTTAGTTTTGTTTATATAAAACATCACTGCAGCTTTACCCTGAAGAACTGACAGAGACGTACTTAGCCCATACTTGCATAAACAGAAGTGCATTAGTAAAATATGCATGTGACTGATTTATCAGTTTCGTGTAGCATTTATGCCGTCTACATATAAAACTATGCAAGAGTATTCCTAATCCATTAAAAGAACTGTTATATAAAGTTCCTTTTTTAATTTGCTAATTACTGATTTTTAAAATGCTTTTCTGTAAGACTAATTCTGCCTCCAGGCCTAATCACCTATGTTTCTGATGTTTTCTCTGGATAAAAAATAAGAGAAGAAACCTGCAGTGCTTATATCATAGGAATGTAGAGATAATCTTGTTGTATTATTTAGGAGAAAAATAGGTCTAATAACTTATCTGATGTTTTCCAATATATTTGTGTTCCTAAATGCCTGGTGTATCAAATATATTTTGTGTTTGTTTGTATTAGGGATTTTAGAAAATAGAGCTATGAGAGAGACTTGTGCATTGGGACCATATTAGTTTTGCTAATTCATGTAATTTTAAAACTGATTTCACTCACAATTCCTAATCCATTGTTAGCAGTCAATCAGCTCTTACACTAAGTGGGATGTTCTGGCTCCTCCAGGGATTTGAAGCTTGCCTAAAATATGGTATTGATTTATTGAAATGCAATTTTCATTGTAGAAGGCACACAGTGGGAAGATATGCAGCTGTATGAATACTGGATGACAATAGCATAGGAAGATAACATGAATATTGTATAAAAAAATTACTGCAAGATGCAAGGAGAAGAAAAACAAACTCCTTTTTATGAGGAGAGAAGGCTAAACAATCCTTGGTCAATTTACATCTTAGTGAGCTTTCTGGGATTTGTCTGTGCATCCTGGACACATAGAAATTGAAGGGATTACAGCTAGAAGTACCAGTGCTGATAAAATAAGAACTGGCCTGAACTTTAAATCTAAAATTCAAACCAGACTTGAACTAAAACACTTTAGATAACTGAGTGAAAAACATTTTTCATTATTTTTTTTCCTGGATGTTCTGATCTTAGTTGGAGTCAGAAACAAAAATATTATTATTGTGCAAGTTTATCAGTTGTTGTTTTTCTGAACTGAAACAGCAACTTTCCCAGTAAAGACCAAATGTCTTAACACAGTTTGCTATACAGAGTTGTTTGAACAAAGTGCCCTGTAGAAAGGTGACCTTTATTTGGCCCTTAGATGAATAGGAAGGCTGGACAAGGATAGTAGTGCTTTCTGCAGAAAAACAGAAAAATCAGTGTTCTTACCCAATGACAAGAGTTGTGCCTTAAAGAAGTTGCAGTGGAAATGTGGTCTTATTCAATTCTTTCTCAATTAGGCCTCCATAAGGAGAACTAAACAATTTCTGGAGTAACAATCTTTCTCACTCGGTCGATCAATACTTATTCTTCAGTCTGTGAACTGTGTTCTTTTTTTTTTCCTCATTTCAGAAATGTATTCCATTATTAAAATGTTGCTTTTTCTTCTTCTTTTCTTTTTTTATTTTTTTTTTCTGTAGCTAGGAAGTAAAGAGAGGGGTGAATAAGAGGAGAAATAAAGAACCTTGTCTTTGATATGAAACTAATAATGCATATACCTGGTCTAGCTATTGTTGTTCCTGGACAAAAGTTTTTTTTAAATTTGCAAAATAACCCAGCCATGCTTCATTAGTTATGAAGAAAGTACTTAAGATGGGGCAACATTGGTACAAAAAAAAATCATGAAGAATAATGAACAGCTCATATAAGCCATCAAAGTTACATGGACTTTGAGTGAAGCTATTATTTTTTTAGCATGTCGGTTTCATAGTGTGGGCATTGAGTGCAAGTGCTGTTGAAGGCAATGACATTTGCACCAGACAAGGAAAGCTCAGATCCATTCTTAATGAGCTGAGCAAGGGACAGTGAAATCACTGTTAGACCAACTAAGCACTGAGTAAAGCAACAGCTCAGTTCCCATAGTAGCTGCCTCAGCCTTTTGTGACTTTGGGCAAGCTACTTAAAGATAGGACTCCTCTATTCAGGCATGTGACAATCACTGGTTTTAACCCCAGAAACAAGGCCATGTAGCTCACCCTGAGCTCTGTATTGATGTGAGTAACCTTTCCTTCAGCATCTGATCTAGCTCAGGTACCTCTATTGTACGCTATAGGCTGTTATTTTAATGTGGGTCATATAGATGTTGAATAGAAAGGAGCAACTGGACTCTTTACGTCACTTTAAAACTTCTTGTGTTATAAAGACACATAATCACAATGCAGAAAAAATATGTATCTTGACCAGGTACTAATATTGTAGTCGATGAAAAGAAATTGGAAGAAGTGTTTGAATCATTACTTACACTTTTAGGCACAGCCTTCCTCTTTCTTGTTCTACTCAGGCACAAGCTATTTTTTAAATGAAATGTCAGATACAAAGCCCTAGTGCTCTCCCTGTTGAATACAAGACAGAATAATACTATTCAGCACTCCCAGAATATTTGTTCTCAAAAGGATACCTCCATTTGTCATTTCAGAAACCACAATATGAGTGCTTCTTCCCCTTACCTGTAAAATCATTATTTGAAACACTGGATGCATAAATAATGGCCTAGGGAAACTGCTGACATACAGTTGACACTTTGAAGGAATTAAAATTTGTTATTATCAACATATTTGGAGAGACAGTAGTTCCCTGTTAGACTTTTGCTCTGATTCTTCAGCATGGCTTGTGTTACCAAATTAGCCCCCATACTTGAACATAGAGGAAAAAGAAATAAGAATGTCAGGAAACAAATACACAAACTTAAAATGAATTCACAATGACATAAATCATAGAGTGGAGGGATTTTGTCCTTTTGCTATTAATTATTTTGGGGGTGGGTAACAGCAAGAGCACTCCAGTACTGGACATCAGATTGGAGTTCAATAACAGCACAAACCTACTTGGCTGCTGGTTGTAATAGTTCCTGCTTTACGTTGGCTCTGGGGGCCTCTCTCCCCACTTGGAGCTGAATCAGTGCACTAATCCAGCAAACCAACCAGACAAAACAAAACTTTGAGATGGCGCGCCATGCTGGAAGGAGCTACACCGAAAAAAATGAATGGGAGAGCTGGTGCAAAGGACAGGATGGGTTTGTGCTGCAATGGGAAGAGCAGGACTCTGGCAACCAGTGGTTAGACTAGTGTAGGCTGCTGTGGAGTCAGCATGGCTGGATGGGAGAATGGAGGAGGTGGAGAAGAAACTGCCTGAAACATCCACGTAGGAATTTCATCCTTTTATTTACTATTTAGTCTCTAGCTGGAGCCAACTGCCCCAGAAAATCTTTTTTTTTTTTTTCTAAATACTGTGCATTAAAGTAACGTGCATACTG
This sequence comes from Burhinus oedicnemus, assembly GCA_008921705.1. Taxonomy (NCBI): domain Eukaryota; kingdom Metazoa; phylum Chordata; class Aves; order Charadriiformes; family Burhinidae; genus Burhinus; species Burhinus oedicnemus. The sequence continues at coordinate 1,635,397 of VFFE01007583.1, forward strand.
TATGTTAAAGTAATGTGCATACTGTACATTACAGTCTTTTCTCCCTGGAGAAGAGAGGGCTTAGGTGGGACCTCATCACAGTATTGCTGCACTTAAAGGACTGCTTCAAAGAGGACTGAGGCTCTCTCTTCACAAGGAACCACACGGAGAAGACAAGCGGCAAAAGGTAGAAGTTGCAGTGGGAGAGGTTTCATCTCAATATAAAAAATTTTTTTTACAGTGAGAACAATCATTCACGGGAACAACCTCCCCAGGGACGTAGTAGAGTCCCCATTGCATAAGGTTTTCAAGATGCAATTGGACAGGGTGCCAGATAACCTCATCTAGGCTCCCTTTCCCATGCAAGGTTAGACCAGATGATCTTTGGAGGTCCCTTCCTACCTAGGCTATTCTATCATTCTATGATTCTTTCATTATTTTGGCTTCTTAATATTTTGAAGTAGAGAAAAACAAAAGTGAAGAAATGAAAGAATACTTATATATGTTTCAGCAGGTATACTGAGACTTCTTATAGGCAGAGTTCAAACAATATATTTATCAAATGGACTATTGTCTATGATAGAAGAACAGTTGGAGTTGCTTAGTTTTAGTGCACTTTTAGTGTGCTTTTGATGCTTTGTCTGTTTAACTTTTTTGGATATACGTTTGCAGCTTTTGAGATTTTTTTTCTTAAAGCCCAAGCTCCCAGATACTTTGGATTGCAGAAGAAACTTGGCTTTCACTTGAAAATGGTGACAGATAAAGCTCTAGCCTTGTGGTTTCTGCCAAGCAGGCTAAAGTTTGCCAGCAGAAGGGGAAGACTGTAAATAAAGCTCTGGATGGCCCTTGCCTTGCTGACTTCATTGACCGCCTCCTGCATCACGCGCTTGCAGTCACATGGCATAAAAGTTTTTCCATTGTTATAACATCTTCTACCCTTTTCTACCCTTCTCTTAGCTCAAAAGCCTTAGGATATGCCTAGTGTTTTTCTTTCAAGCACAAAGAAGCTTTATCTAAAGCCCCTTCATGAATTCTAGATTCTAAAAAAGTGTAAACTATTCCCCAAGTCTTTCATAAGATTTGGACTTTTTTTTCCTCCTTGCTCTGTATATTATATTGACAATATTATCACATTTTCTTCACGGTTACAGTTATCTTAGCTGTTTATCTGTAATTCTTTTCATATTAGCCAGCAACGCTAGAGTACTCCCCAACAGGCTGTGTTTCATGGAGGCTTCAAAAGTTTGGCAACTGCTGTTAAAATTATTCTGAAGTTCCAGACCTATCCTTTCATCCTAATCATTTTCCCCCACAGGCCCTTTTGAAAAAAAACAAAAATCAAATTTAAAATGCAGCACTCAGGATACCCACTGAGACTAAATGTCCTGTTTCCATAGTAAAAAGCTGTTAAAGTTTATTTATTTTTCTTTAAAATTATAGTAATGAAACTATGAAGCTACAAAGATAATTTTACTCCCTCCTCCTTCCACACATTTCAATAGCTTTGGGGTAAATACCACAATGAGTTTTAAAATGAAATTTCCTTTCATTTTCAGAAAAGAATGACTTCTAGCCATATCAGCCATCGAACATGACATTTTTTCTTCAAATGAAAATTGAATAAGATAAGGAAAGACAATAATGCCTGAACAACAATACTGAAGACAAACAAATCTTTGTGTCATTGGAGGAAATGACATATAATGTCTGGTTTGTAAGGTGAGATGTGCACTTTTGAAACTGAAATACCTGAGACCAACTGAAAATTTTTACATAAATGGTAGAAATAATGGATGGTGATAATGCATTGAAGCTGTGCAACATTTTCTATTATAAGAGATTCTTGTTTTGATTTCTGAGTTACTCCAGCTTTTCCAGTGATGGCCACAAGCCTTTGGGGTGGTTTTACTTTGTCACATGAAATTCCTTTCCATCCGAGCTATGTAGCTATCCCTTCTGTCACGTGTATTACTGAGAGAAGAACATTATGCAAACAGCAGGCACAGATGTGCTGAATGGTCAGGCTCCACGTCAGGCAGCCACGACCTTTTCTAGCTCAGCTTTCATGGCTGATAAATATTGCTGCATTCACAGGGCAGGCAGAATGGGCATCTGAGGTCTGTAAGCTGACCCATCTCTTCTTCATGGTGAAGAATCACACATGGGACGGAGGCTGGAGAACGGAGTTAGGAGAAAGGAGAGCCTGAGGGTCTCCCTCACCACAGCCCCCTGCACGTGGCACTTCACCAGTGCTGCCTACTCTTATGTCTGGCCAAGAAGATCTGGGCCATACCCTATCTAAGCCTGCAGACCCAAGAGTCCCATGCTGCCTTCCCTCTGAATCCGGTGCACAGAGTGAATATATTCTCCTCTCTAAAATAACAGTCCTTCTGCTGCTAGTTAAAATAGCATGGCACACATGTCACTGCAGCTGTACATAATAGTTGTGCATTTGTTTTCCTGTGAAAATAAAAACTAGAAAATGGCATAACTCTTCTCCCCTGCAGAAAATTAAAATAATCCCACAGCAATAACTGTGAAGAATGGCATTAAAAGAAAGTTGTGATAGGTCAAGTTCACGTTCGAGCTCCTGCTTGCAGTCAGTTACCATGCATCAGCTGAACCACAGTAGCTACATTTTTAGCTCAAGGGAAATAGAGGGTAATGACACTTAACGTGGCCTGTGACAAAAGACAGTTGAGCTAAGTCACATTACCATTCATTTGCCATAGCGGAAGAACAAAAGACTCTCTGGCTTAGCTGACATCATGACTTTTAATTGGTAGAAGTTTCAAGCTGTACTTAAATCATTATTTTTCATTAACATGCACTTGAAAGAGAATGCCAAGATTTTGCTTCCTATGTGCTCCTGCATACATTTTGATATATTGCTTAATTGTATAATTACATTACAGAAGAACGTGGGGGTGTTGGTTGATGAGAAGATCAGCATGAGCCAGCAATGTGTGCTTGTAGCCTGTATCCTGGGCTGCATCAAAAGAAGTGTGGCCAGCAGGTTGAGGGAGGTGATTCTGCCCCTCTACTCCACTCTCGTGAGACTCTACCTGGAGTACTGTGTCCAGCTCTGGAGTCCCCAGCATAAGGAGGACATGGACCTGTTGGAGCAGGTCCAACGGAGGGCCATGAAGATGATCAGAGGGCTGGAGCAGCTCTGCTATGAGGACAGGCTGAGAGAGTTGGGGTTGTTCAGCCCGAAGAAGAGAAGGCTCCAGAGAGACCTTATAGCAGCCTTCCAGTATCTGAAAGGGGTCTACGAGAAAGCTGGAGAGGGACTTTTGACAAGGGCATGTAGTGATAGGACGAGGGGTAATGGCTTCAAACTGGAAGAGGGTAGATTTAGATTGGATCTCAGGAAGAGATTTTTCACTCTGAGGGTAGTGAGGCACTGGAACAGGTTGCCCAGGGAAGTTGTGGGGGCCCTATCCCTGGAAGCGTTCAAGGCCAAGTTGGATGGGGCTTTGAGCAACCTAGTCTGGTGGAAGGTATCCCTGCCCATGGCAGGGGTGTTTGAACTAGATGATCTTTAAGGTCCCTTCCAACTCAAACCATTCTATGATTTTATGATTCTTTGATATTACTTTTCAGGTTCAGGAGCTCCCCTATTTCAGTGCACAGGATAAATCCGTAGTGAGGAATGAAGACTTCAGACAAAGTAAAGGTTCCTGTTTCACAGCTGGAGAGCTCTGCTGGCTTAGGAATTTGCAAAAATGCACACTGGTTGCTCTTCCTAGCAGCTCCAGGGTAATTTGCACTCTTGGAAGAGTGCAAGGACTGTCACTTCTGGGTGGCCCATGTCACATGCTTTGTAAGGACTAAGCCTTAGTGGGGACAAAATGCAAGAAGTGTCTTTTACTTGTCAACATTCTAGAAGGAGATAGAGAAATATTGCAAGCAAAAACTGTAGTCTCAAAATAAATTCTTCCATTCCCACTGCAATAAAACTAGTATTAAGTATTCATTTCTCAGACTCCACTTCTGAGTTTGTTACTACATTAGAGGTTTTTTATTTGTCTTATTTCCAACACAAAGCCTATCATTAACTACCAGTACTGGTGTGTCAGTAATACTCTAGGGGGAAAATATTTGTAAACTTAGTGGGCATATTTCAGAACATAAATGTTCCAACAGGAGGAAAGATAATGACTACTCTGATGCAATACATATAGTATGTATGTATATATTACAGGCTGACTTTCATTATGGTCTCTTTTTTTGCTTCATTTACCAGTTTTGAGAAACACAGTTTGTCTTGAGAGGCCAATTTTCATGTAGAGATGAAAAAAGATTTCTGGGTTTCACTATTGACTACCAGTGTACAGTAAATTACCAAACTCTTTTATAAATAGAAAAGCTTTTGAAACTGTATGATATTCACTCAATTTAATTAATGGTGGTTGCTATGGATAGTTCTTTTTCTATTTTTTTTTTTCTTTTCCATGAACTGCATTAGTTAAAAATAGGACACTTCAGATGCTGGAACTCTTGAGTCTTTTCTGAAAGTCTCATATTTTTATCTACTTTCCATCTTTTATTCTCAGCAACACGAGAGACAGAACAGCAGGATTTAGGCCTGAAAACAATTTGAAAAAGAAACATGCTGGATTTTGCAAAGGAGACTTTAGACTATAGGCACCCATATTTTATTTTGTTTTAATTTAATCCAACTCTTTTAAAGTTGTAGCTTTAGGTGACAATCCTTTAAGTCAACACCAATACATAAATCATATTGTTGCTCTAATTTCAGTGAAAGATTTCACATTTAACAGTTTTCTAGAATAGACGAGAGTATTCATGAAGGATATTTTTTTCCTTATCATACAGATGTACTGGCAATGCTTACACTTAAAATAAAATGTAATTAAAGTCACTGGTTATTCACAGGAATTTTCTTACTCGGATTACTTTAAGCTGCTTTAACTCCTTACAGCTGGAGTGCTTGCATGACCCATGGTAGAAATATGTGTGTGTGTGTACATAGATTCAGAAACAGCCTTGAGCAATGTTCTTTCTGAAAGTATGAGCAATGCTTAAAAACATATTTTGCTCCCATTTGGATAGGTTGTTACTTTGATTTTGTGCTTGTCTGAGAATTTGAAAGGCACTAAAAGAGGCTACAGTATAAAATATTTAGTAGCTTAACTTTCAGATAGCTTCCTTAGGTACCACCAGCAAACTTTTTTGAATGATAGATGTCACTGTCCTAATTCAATAAGGAAGCAAACAGAATATTTTTACAATGATCTTAGTTAATGAACAGACTCTGGACATTCCCAGAACTGGAGTAACACAATCACTACACATCAGATCCACTCTATCAGGAGGTTGCCTCAGAGATCTTGCTTATTTTCTTCAGCTTTTCAGACATTAAAGAATCAGGACATTGGCAAATGGACAGCTATATCATAGGACAAATCAATTTCCCTTAGTAAATGTTTTATCTTGACATTAAAGTAGTATGTTGTTATATCACAAGAGTATTAAAATACCCTACCTACACAGAAAATTCTTTTAAAACATTTGTTTATAACTCATTGGTATGTTTTGAATCCAAAAAAAGGGAAATGCAAATAACCATATAAGTGGTAAACACTGGGAAACAGAAATGAATAGGATCTAAGAAGGAAGGGAAACGGGAATTTCTAGACAGCCAACAAACTAATGTTACTGTATTTTCTTCTGAAGTAAAGAGAGAAGATGGAATATTATAAACACAAGGAGAAAAGATGAGGATTGATTCTCATCTTGTACCTGACTCAAAGGTTTAAGGTAAGCACTTACAGAGAATTTAACTGTGACCAGGTGAAATATCCCATTAACACATTATTAAATGAGACAAGCCATGTGATTAGAATTAACACATACTTAAATAATGTGTTGAATTAAGCTTTAAGTCTTAAATACACAGTAATTGAATTTAATAGTCACATACAAAAGCAGAAAGCTTTGTTTGAAGACAACCTGGAGGAAAACTGGAAGACACATTTCCTAAAGGAAACCAGGCAAAATTATATGGATGCCGGAAGCATAATTCTACTTTCTAATTAGGGCCCCTAATTACTCAAACAGTTCTGCACAGTCATTTTCCTTTGCTTCCTACAGTGCTGGGAAGTCATGGGGGGATCTGCTCGCATCCATCAGCTTGCTGCATTCACATCTAAAATATGGCATGGCCTACAAAGACAATTCTTTCTGGTTTCTAATTAGTATCACAATTGGAGACATTAAATTTTTTTTCTCCTTTCCAACCCTGCTTCTGGCTTCAGACCATATTGTTAGAGTGAGTCAGTAATTGCTGCCAGAAAGCAATGCCAGGAGGTGTAAAAACAAATATTTGGTAGCTATTGCAGGAATAGAATAGCTGCTTTTTTCAGGAGGATTAAGATTGCAGCCATGCAGCAGCACTAAATAGAAAAGGGTCCCTTCTGATAAAGGGGTTAACAGAAATTAAAGAAGGAACTGCTCACTCAGCAAGGTGAAGAAGTGACAGAAAGTACCTGGAAATGGTGAGCAGACACAGCTAATTAGAAGGGCTGAAACAAGAGGCAAATCTTCATTCCTTGTCTGCACGTGTTTTACTCGGAGCTTGTCGGTAAGTACCTGCTTTTGGTTGTTCTTGAAAGTTACAATTTAGAAGCCTCTATTGCAAGTGACAGCTTGCAGAACAGTGTCAGAAAATAATGCTTTTTATTGTTTTGTCTGATTTGCACTGGAGCCTTCTCAGGAAGGGAGTTAGAGGTAGGTGTTGAACCTGTGTTTTTAACTTCACCTCTGATTTTCTGTGGCTGTGGGTACATACCCTGTGGAGTGCATTCAGCTGTGTCTTTGGTGCTAAGAATTATTATTTTGACTTCCTTGAGGAGTTAGGTGGTGAAGGGCTTTATTTTTTGGTTTAAAGTTGGACTTAAATGTAAGCTGAGTGTAGAGCTGCATATCAGTAAGCATGCGGTACTCTACCCTGTGTGTATTCAGAGGCATAACCGTAGCTAATGAGGGAAATGCAAAGGACTTGCTGTGTCTAAGTGCCTCCAGAACTAGTGAGTAGTTGTGTGAGGGCTTCTCAGTTTGCTTTGGAATTGATCTGTCTGTGGTTGCAGTCCCAGGTTAGGTGCTGATGGCTTTCTGTCATTTCTAGAATGTTCTCGTGTTGTTTTTGTCATATCAAGCTTGGTGGGTGGGATGTGCCTGATGCAACTTACTACAACATGCGTGGCTAGCTGTAAGTTGTCACTGCAACCTCAGAATGGGTTTGGGGGTGGTGTAGGTGCTCAGCTGGTGGTTTGAGTTTGTTGTGACTTTGTCAGGCCTGTGTGTCTTGGTGACACCTACAATTGTGCAACCTGAGTTAACTGACAGTCCTTGGCAGAGAGCACCTCCAGAGACTGATCAGAAGCCGATCAAGGTTGTACTTGTGCGAGTACCTGGAAGGACTGTTGACAGGGCTATGTGATGGCAGGTTCCTGGCACTACAGAATACGTGTATGCTCTTGTGTGCTGTGTTGACTGGCTTTTATGAGGTGGTAACAATGGTGGTGATGAGAGAGAAAGCAGTGGGACGGGAGGTGCCACAGCAGAGACCTAACACTTTAAGGACGAGATTCCAGGTGTAGAAGAGGAACGCTTACTTGCATTGCTGTTACGTGGCCAGGGAAACTTTCAGAATGTCAAATTATTCAAGGCATGCTGTGGCCTTATTTGTTGTCATTGCTTATCAACTAGTCATAAGCCCTTTAATAACAACCATCTGGAGTTTGTGGTATTGTAAGCAACCATATCTTTGCTTTATGTGCCCCAGTCAAGAGAAGTGTAATTGCATATGCTTTGAAGTGGAAATAGAACTGATGTGTACATAGCATATAAACGCTGACTACATAGAGCGATGGTTGCATGCATGGACAGCATTGTGTCTGTGTCTGGAAAGCACCTGGTTTGGTGATTCCCACTTATGGGAACATCTTCAGGACAGAGAGCCTTATTCCTGGAAGAAATGACAATGGAGAATACAGATCCATATGCAGACAGTATCCAGCATTCTTTTTTGGTGAAAATAATAATTAATTCAAGCCCTACTCTAATCTGATTAATTTCTGGTTTAATATGATTACTGTATATCAGAGAAAGTGGGAGTGGATCACTTCCAGTATATCCCTGACAGAAGTCTACCGAGTTATATTTCCATAGCTGGCAATTGTTACGCTAGTGTGGATATGAAAATCTTGAGAAAAGCTCTGTTTTACTTTTGACCCTTAAATTTCTTCCTCCCTTAGAAACGGTGTATAAAATAGTTATGGTTTCCATTTTGACGGTTCCTGCCAAAGACAACCATCTTTCTTAGGAAATTGTGAAGATAGGATTTTTTTGTGGTTGTTGTTTTTTTCTGAGATATAATGAATGCTGATCAAAACTGGTGGATAAAGTTACAGGATAGGACCATGTTCAAACTGATAAATCAAGTATAATAATTTACTTGGTTTTATCTTAGTGACTGCTATTGATGTTTTTTAATTAATGTATTGATTAGAAGTTTCTGTAAATAAACAGTCTATGCTTCATTGTTGTCTTTATTAATTACAATTTGTATATTAAAGTGCAGACCTTTTTGGGTATCACCTCAATTAAAGTGGTAAATCCACAAAAAGATTCAGCTCCAATTATTTTGTTTTAAATTAAATGCTGTGCAGAATGGGAGAACCATTTACAATCAGTGAACAGAAAATGTAGGCTGTTTCCATCCCACCTATTGCTCTTGAAATGGCACCTCACAAGAACTACCACTGGCATGCTACCGTAATAGATGCAACAGGCTTTATGGGAGTAATGGGTTTTGGTGGTTTTGAAGTGATGAAACTGAATTATTCTCAGCTAGGTTTTGTCAGCGTTTCTCTTTGGCAGGTCAATAATGAAGCAGCAGAAGCACCAGCAGTGGCACATCTAGCTTCGACGAGGTAACTTAAACACTGATCTACATGGTTACTGCCTCACTCCCAGGATGCCAGAAATGGCAGTTCACCTTTGTGCTGGAGAGACACGGAGGGTGATTTGCTCCAGTCGGGCAGTTCCTGCTTCCTGTGTCAGAAACCTGGATGCTTATCTGAAGGATGTCTCTTTATTAGATATGTTAGCAAGCGTTCAAAAAGTCTTCACCTAGGATTATGGTGTGGCCAGGGAGTGCATTTTAGGGACTTCAAAAAGAACGGCAAAAAGAATGAGGGAATAATTCAGCCAAAGAGAGAAGGTAGCTGAACATGTTAACTAGCGTGTTCAAAAAAAAAATGGAAATCTGGTCAAATCCTTTGTAAGATTTAATAACCAGAGGCAATCTCATGTTTACCTCAGATTAAATTTCTTTTCAGGGTTGAGAATTAGTTTTTACCACACCATTGTACACACTTTTGATTTCTTACTCCTAAAATACTTTGAATTTGGTTTATAAAAGTATTGGCATATTGTCTTTCCCTACAGTGCTAGAAAAGCAATCCAAAGTTGACAGTAGCAGAGCAGCTGGGGAAATCAAGGAGGCAGACAGCTCATATTAATGAGGAACAGGTTCACCCTGGGTGGGAAGATTATGAGAGAACTACAAACTACCACACGTTAGCATTATCAGTAAGTGTCTGGTAGTCGAAATTCAGGAGCAGGGTTTGTACAATGATACTTTACTGCTTTGGTAGCAGCCATTAGCTGTCAATAAGGGGCAGCTTGTTAAAAAAGGATATGATGATGGGTATGTAGACAAACAGAACTACATCTTATAAACAGTGGCATGCAAATAGATTAACAGATAGTGTTTTCTTTTGCAATGTTGTCTCCAGGTTGCTTATCTGAATTGTCATTTTTCTGTCCAAGACTGCTTTTGACACTTAAGTTAAGCTTTTACTTTAACCATCAACGCCTTGACATCCAAGTGGCGACCAGTGGCGTTCCTCAGTGGGCATTTTTGGGACTGGTGCTGTTTAACATCTTTGTCAGTGACCTGGACAGTGGGATAGAGTGCACCCTTAGCAAACTTGCTGACAACACCAAGCTGTGTGGAGCGGTCAACACGCTGGAAGGAAGGGATGCCATCCAGAGGGACCTGGACAAGCTGGAGATGTGGGCTTATGCAAGCCTCATGAAGTTCAACCAGGCCAAGGGCAAGGTCCTGCACCTGGGTCGGGCAATCCCAAGCACAAATACAGGCTGGGAAAAGAATGGATTGAGAGCAGCCCTGAGGAGAAGGACTTGGGGGTGTTGGTGGATGAGAAGCTCAGCATGAGCTGGCAATATGTGCTTGCAGCCTAGAAAGCCAACCGCATCCTGGCCTGCATCAAAAAAGCATGGCCATCAGGTCGAGGCAAGTGATTCTGCCCCTCTACTCCACTCTGTTGAGATCCCACCTGGAATACTGTGTCCAGCTCTGGAGCCCCCAACATAATAAAGACATGGACCTGTTGGAATGAGTCCAGAGGAGGGCCATAAAGATGATCAGAAGGCTGGAGCAACTCTGCTCTGAGGACAGGCTGAGAGAGTTGGGGTTGTTCAACCTGGAGAAGAGAAGGCTCCAGGCAGACCTTATAGCAGCCTTCCAGTACTTAAAGGCAGCCTACAGGAAAGATGGGGAGGGACTCTTTGTCAGGGAGTGTAGCGGTATGATGAGGGGTAACAGTTTTAAACAGAAAGAGGGTAGATTTAGAATCAATATTCAGAAGAAATCCTTTACTGTGAGGTTGATGAGACACTGGAACAGGTTGCCCAGAGAAGCTGTGGAGGCCCCGTCCCTGGAGGTGTTCAAGGTCTGGTTGGATGGGGCTTTGAGTAACCTGGTCTCGTGGGAGGTGTCCCGTGGCCATGGCAGGGGGGTTGGAACTAGACGATCTTTAAGGTCCCTCCCAACTCAAACCATTCTATGATTCTATGATTTTTAAAACTTTGTGCACTTTAATTCCCAGTGCTTAATGCAGTAATGGGAGGAAAATAACTTACTGGACTTCACTGTTGAAACACAACTATAAATATTCCATTTTCAAGAGAGTTGTCTTTGAGCTTTGGAAACTAATATATAACAAAACACAGAAGGTAAGTAGAAATGTCCAAAGGTGGTTCTTGTTTTTGCAAGCAGTGATTCCATGTCCAGACTATCAAACGGTGTCTCCTGTCCCCTTCAAAAATGATGAAATACCAGTTTTATGTACTAGCGATCTCTGAATTTGCATGTGACACCCATTGGAAAGGGTAATATGCAACTGGCTAGTGAATCTTTTTTTTTTAAGGAAAAAAGACATTCAGCTGCCACAGTAAGAGACTAAAGATGACATAATTGTGTGTTAATACCTGCGTTGTAACTTCAGCTACTCACTAGCGAGTACTTTGCAGGTAAATGTAGCACGAAAAATCAGGAATGCTTGAAATCATATCCATTTTAACTTAGTTTTGAAGCCCTAACTAATGGGACAAGTTCTTGCAGAATAAACCTGAAGTCGCTGTAGCATTCTTTGTGAAGGTTGACTAGCCTGTAAGCCTTGGTTTGAGCTCTGTCTAGGGCCACAGCATCCCAGCTGGCCCCAGCTTGCTTGGAGGTGCCCCCTGCCTGCATAGCCTGGAGTTGAGACAATCAAGAATCTGCTCCCTGGGAATATAATTGGGCTGAAGTGCGGTTACGCGCTGTGTAGATTAATCTTTCATGATGGTTGCTGAAGTGCAGGACAAAATGCTTGCTTCATTGATTTGACACAGGACATACTATTCTCATCACTGTATGATGGGTTCTATGAAATAAAGGATGGATGATTGGTCCTGGCAGGAGACGTGTTCACGAAGTGCCTTCCTTCCAGCCCCCTGCCTCATCTCTGCTTTTGAACTGAGTCTTCTCAGTGGCAACTGCATCACAGCAGCTCCTGCTAATGCAAGATTAAAGACAGAAGGGCCCCTTTCTGCTGTATAAGGGGGTCCTGTATTCTATCTGTACACAATCATTCGGTATATGCAGAATGGCTTCTCAAGTTCAAGTTGAATTTGGGAAACCATATTTTTCCACTGGACTCTGAATGTTATTTTTGTCAATTGTGTTTCTTTAAATCTGCTGCTTCCCACAAGTCCATTGCAACTATGTTTGAACAGATGTTTCTTTGCACCCTATATAGTCATCTTCACCAGTGTAAACCTGCTGATTTTGACAGCATTGGTAAATAAAGGGGGGAGAAAAATATTCTTATCAGGGAAAACTTAGGAAAAAAGGCATTTTCTCTTAGTTAATTAATAAAAGTCAGCAGGAGTTTGCACCTTTTGGAAATCTACATGTGTGTTTTTCTTGTATTTGTTCATTATAAGTCTATTTTTAAAAGTTCTTATGGAAAATGTTTAGATCGTTTTACTTACACAGAACTGGAAAATACAAGATCTAAACAAATATAACAAACTGCAAAGTAGTCAGAGAGGCTAACTTTAGCTTAATGAGCTAATCTTCTGTGTATTCAGTAAAGAAGAAGTCAGAAAGGGAAGGTGTGTGTTGAGGGTAGCATGGGAAAAGCTGTTTGTGTTGGGTTTTATTTTGTTGGGTTTTTTTGAGTTGTATCTAGACAACCCAAACAAAACAAAAAAAAACCCCAAAACAAACAAAACAAAAATCCCAATAAACCAAACCCTGAACAACCTTCTCTGTGGACTGTAGGGAGGTCAGAAAATATTTGAGAGTCCTTGTCATGTTGCCTTATTGCAAGACCAAATGAGTATGAAAGTAGATATGATACTGACTGTAAATTCACTTTCACAGACATGACTGAACTTGAATATATGTTAGCGTGAAGAGTGTTTCTAGGGAAGCTTGTTCTCTGCAACATTATCTACTAGTTATTCTTGAGTCTTCACTAAAAAAATAAAATGATTGAATACCTTTCTGTTGAAAGATGTTTAAAATGGGTTTTGTAACTGTCATGTTGAGATTTCTTATTGTACATGACTGATTTGAGATTTAATAATATTTCCAATGGCATAGCCAACAGGGAAGTGAAAAATGGCTCTGCGCATAAACTGAAAAATAGTTTTTTGCTTCAAAGTGCTAAGTGTCTCTGTAATTGTATCAAATTGAAATACTGCTGCAGCTACAGTAAGATTGTGTAATGAAGCACAACTGATTATGCTATAGTTTTCCTAATATTAACATTATTATTCAAATGCAAATACTTGTGTATCTTGTGGGGTATGTGGTAATGAAACTAATTTCTTTTATCTTCTGAGTGCTGTGTCTTTTAATTCAACATTTGGTATTAGATCATATTTTCAGATACCAGAGAGAAAAGCACCTGCTTTAAAGTAGTAGATTTTAAGGTCAGAAAGGAACCATAGACCGTTAACCAGCAGCTCCTGTGTTCAAGCGCAGAGGCTCAAAGAGAGGGATTATTTTCAATAGCTAGTCCTTACAGATCCAATCTAATAGAGAATTGAATAACTTCCAATCGGTTTTCATGCTAATTGCCTGTGCATCCACTTTTTCTATTTTTTTTGCTTCTCTGTGTGTGTGTGTCCTTTTACCTAGACAGAGTTGTGCTGCTGAATAATTCTCGGCTGTGAGGCCAGTCTCTCATCTTTCTTACCTATTAGCTATATTCATACCTGTGTCTGGAAGGGAAGGGAGGCTTCTATGGGGTACGTTTGTCAGTATTTGTGAACTTAAGACGTGATAGAAATCTAGCCATCTGAACCATCAAATTTGTGAAAACTCCTACCCTAATAACAAGATGAGAGAAATGTGTCCATTCTGAGCAGTTTTCACATGGTGGCTGAAAGACTTGGATAACCAGTAAATGCCACGTGTGCTTTAGTGTCAAACATGCAGATAGACGGCTGGCTCCCAGAGCAGAGCTATGAAACCTGTATGAGGCCACTTGGTACCTCTGTTGTGGGGGAGGTGGTGCTGGTGGGGAAGAGTTTGGTGCTTTGGGGCAGATGGATGAGTCGGGTGCTGACAATGAGTCAAAGTTCATGTGTGGGTATGAAGCGCCTAGAACAAGCCATTGGGGAAATAACACGGGTGACACTCAGACACTTTGGGGTCAGGATTTAATACAACCTCTCAAAATGGAGCAGCGACTGAAATCAAATGGGATCTTTTTTCTTGACAACTTTTTCAATTGACATTACTTGAAGGTTTGGGGTTTTTAATGAGTTTGGGGTTTTTTTGCTATTTTTGAGTGGGAACGAAGGAAAATAAATAAGTGTTTTGGTAACATAAATATTTGCTTTTGTTCCTACTCCATGCTGTGCTTCTCTTCTTGCACATCTGCTTTCACATCCCATCCTCTTCACCTGAAATCTCATCAACAGGATGACAACAAATTTTACTGCTGAACTGTTGGATTGTAGCACTGAAAAAGTCCATTTTGCTCACCTCTTCCTTGGTGATGGGAAGAAGAGCTGGGAGAATGTAGGCAAAAATTAAAAAAGGAATCAATTATGGACAAAGACTTCTTAATAGAAAAGGCAGCTATTTAAAGAACCTTCATAGAAGAATGCATAAGGTGAGTTTTTCCCTCTAATCAGCTTTGCAAGTCTAGAAATGCCAATATTGTGGACTGTGTGTCAAGTGTCTGGATCTGCAGCTAAGACTTTAATAATCATGGCTGTGAGCAAATACGAAAAGAAGATCATGGAGTGCAACAGCTCAATATGGGTCCTAGAATGGAACTGAACTGTGTGTTTCTCTCTGGTACTGTTTATTATTGCCACAAGATAAGAAATGAGGAAATATGCAAGTAATGCCAACAGCAGAAAGGCAGTCAAAATTTCTGGACTATCTAGTCTTTGCTGATTATATCATTATAAAATAGTACCATAAAGCCAGAAATCCTAACAAGACAAAAGAGGAAATAGGGAGTGAAATCAAGAGGGTAGCAGGGGAAGCAGGTGAGAGAAAAGGAAAGAACATGACGCTTTAGTATTTTTTTTTGCACCTCACTGTGTTTTGCAGACCTCAAGAAATAATGTTGCAACGATTAAGGAAGATGTCCACAGTATTTACTAAATGCAACAGTATTTAGAAATCAAAGTATTTGGTACAAGAACAAAACAGAGTTTATAAATTGGCAATGTAAAGTCACTGCTAATGTAGAGTTGCAAGGTGAAGACTTATCAGTATTACAGACAAGAAATTAGATAATAAGAATGGACAGGAAGCATCATTTACCAATGGGGAAAGTTTGAGGAATGGCCAAACAGCAATTAATCTGTACTGGGGTTGAAAGTAAGTACTGGAGGTCCTTGGGGGCATAGATCTCCTAGAGTATACTGAATTTCAATAACTGAATTACCAACACTTAATATCATCTATAGTACTCAACTGGGAATCAGCGGATATAAAAAGAAAAGGTTATTCTAGAGAATTTCTAGGATAAATTAATATCAATTAGATTGGTTAATCCAATGATTAGTTAAAAAAAAGAACAAAATTTGGTAAATTGGAGCAAAAATTTCAGCAAGCAGCAAGCATGTTTTTCTGGTGTGTAGGATTTAGAAGAATAAAGATGACAGGCTAATGGGAAATCTTTGCCTTTAGTATGATGTCTCTAAAATAGTTAGAAATATAGAAGGGTAAATTTCATCTTTAGCTGTAGTCTGTTACCGAGAAACTTCATATTTTATGAATTTTTAAGAGTATATTGTAAGCTATGTAATACAAGACTGCTATATCATAGTTGTGATGAAAATAAAACTCTTACTGACAGGTTTCACATCCAACAAGTCTGATTTATGAAGTATAAGTACATGAAATGTCTGCAGTAGTATAGCAGAGATAGTTAGAGAAATTAAATATTCCGAATGATTGGCTGGCTGGTTTCATTCTTGAAATGACATAACACTTTATTCTTTTTTTGCTATCATTACAAGGAGAGAGTAAAAATCAGTTTGTGTTGGACAAAAGGGAGGAAAAGGATGAAAAGCAGTTTTGTGATGCAGTGACCACCAAAAGCTGCCCCTCTCCATCTTCCTTTCCTTCTGAGCCATTGCATTGCACGTAGTGCTCAACCATCAAACAGAAGATGTTCTTCAAAGCTAAGGCACAATAAAAGAAAAATCCATGGTGTCTTTCAAATGTGTTTACAGTCCCAGAAAGTCCAAGGGTACTTGGGCTTTGTTTTTATCATGGCTGATCTTAAGGATTCTACAGAAGTAAACTTTAACACAAAATTGAGATGCTCAATTGGTAACTCAGCCAGCTAACAAATATCTATCTTTAACTATTTCTATCTGGACTTACATCTTTCTGATGATTAGTGGCCTATTTCAGTAGGTTGGAACCATGATGCAGTCCTCATGGTGGTTTTGGGTTTTTTTTTTTAACCTTTAATAAAGGCTGTGTCTGTGGGCATATACATGAAATGAATAAAAAAATCCCACAGAGACCAAAGACGCATTTCTTCTCTAGAATAAAATGTAGAAATTGGAACATTGTATTTCAACGAAAGAAGATGTGTGAGTAAGCTGCACTCACATCTCACCTCCACAGGAGCTATGGAATTACTGTAGGGGAGGGAAATCCATAACAGGGAGTAACTTTTTTTTTTTTTTTTTAGAAGAGTTTATAGTGTACCCTCTTACAGCTTTTTGCTCTAAAGGCTTCCACTGTAGGATAGGTAGTTAAAACTGGTCATTTTCATCCATTTTCAGCTTAAATGGAAAGCAAATATAGGTGTGGTAAGGAAGATCTATGACTACTATAGCAGGGAGTGGATAAGCAGATTTAATTTATATAGGAAAAGCAGAATCTTTTGCAGGTTTGCTGACTATGATAGCCCCACTAATGCAGGTACGTCTTCTGGGGATCTGACAGGTGCAGGAGAAGTTGGTTTAGTGAACAAAGCAATGAAGGTGTTGACAATTGAACAGGAAACATAATAATCTCTTAGAGTAGCTGCAGAAGAGTACTAAACTTAGGGTTTTGCGTGCTGAAAACCTAACAATAATGAAGACATTTTTTACTGAGAGCTTGTGCCAATGTACAATAGATCATACAGCTTCTTTGTATTTATCATTAACGAGTCAAGTGCGACTATAATCACTTTAATCGTAAACAGTAAGTGATAGCAGAAACCAATTTATTAGTGAATCTTTATCTGATTAACTTGTATCACCCTTGTTCAATGTATTATGCTATATATAGATTCTGTGTTCTAGGATCAGCACCAGCAGCTGGGTCTTCAATATTAATAGCAGTAAGTGGCAAGTAGATGGTGTGTGCTAAAATGAGGCAATATGCTTCTGGCTTTTTCTTGGATGTGCATATTTTGACACTCCTTTGAATTTGTGTAGTGCATCTACTGAAAGTAAGACATAACATAATGCATCCTCTTCTTTTGCAAGTTATCAGTTATATGTACACGGTTCTGTAATTCTGTTATCTTGGCTTATGCAGTGGGAGAGATACTAGATGTAAATATCTTGAGTTGTTTGAAACATTGTTTGTCTTCTATAAACAGTGCCTTCCAGAGATGTGTTTGTTCTTTTCTTTGTTCGCTTTCAGTTCCACCTGTGTGATCTTTTGGTGTGGGTAAGCTCATAGTAAATACCTTTAAAAATTACTTCATTTTGCAACGTTCAGAAAATTGGGGTTTTAGGCATGCTAATTCAAATTATACAGAACACCCCTAGATTCTTTTATATAAGTCTTTATGCAACCTGATTGTTTTAAATGTCTTCCCCTTCCTTTTGTCATTAGTAGTTATATTGCCCTATCTCATCTCAGAGACTTTGCATCCTGGATATTTAGATTTATCTCTGTCCCTGTGTCCTGCATCACACATTAAAGCATTATTAGGAACTTGTATACTGCAGAACTGGATTGAGCTTCTCTTCTGTTAAATGTGCAGATTGTATGTTCATTAACATTGTGGCTAGGATAAGAAGTTTGGATTTTTTCGAAGAATGTCTCCCTATTGTCCCCACTAAGCTGCATGTTTTACTTTGCATCCTGACTTAGTTCTAGAGTGAATGTGTTGGGTTACTTCTGCGTGAAGCTAAATCAGATGTCCTTCAGGTGGTGAGGGGGATTCAGTTCACAGGGCTAGAGTCACCAGTGAAAACTGAAACCCTTAAAATGCATATCATGTGGATTTTAGGTCCCCGGCTACAACCATTTCATTCTTTCTGTGGACTCCCACTGCACTGTGCATATCTTTGCATTCTTCTCCTTGTTTCTTCTTCATCACTGATGTTTAGGATTGATAATTTAGTTACCTGGAAGCACCCGAGTAGGTCTTTTGAATATTGTACCTTTGCATTTAGAACTTAAGGACTAAAGGATATATTTGATGTTATATGGAAAGTCTGTCAGAGAAGAAAATACAGTGTTGCTCTTTTGCCAGGCAAAAGCAATAACAAAAATAACAAGGGCATGAAAAGATAAAGCAAGAAAAGTATGTTCTTTGTTATGCTCCTGAAGTTTAAATTCTCACTTACACTTCTGATCATATTATAGTTATTTTTTAAATTTATGCTGTCACAAGTTTTATGACTACGTAAAATGCAAAGGAAAAGTTATACAAGGAAGAATAAATGTGGGAAAAATTATTACGTATTGTTCCTCACTTTAGATCTGCCAGAAGAAAAACATCTGCAAGGTGTGTAGTTTTCTGGTACTTTACAGAAAATTATCTACAAAAGTTACACTGATCTCAAATACAGTACAGTGATATATAAAACTGTATCGGAAGTAACTGAGGTGTGTGTTTTACTTATGTGTTCCCCTCAGTTTCTTTGAACAAAATGTTCCCTGTAACTTATTTCACAAGTCTTCAGGCCAAAAATCTCTCTTCTGTCTAGATAGGAGGCCTAATTTTACACAGATACATTCTAAGAGCCTTCTTTATTTTAATACATGTTCTGCAGGTGTCTGGAAACAGATGTTAATCCTTAAAGTTTTAAAAATAGTCATATGATCTATTGGCAAAGTGAGAAAACATCAGTTTGCAATTTTAAAAGCAACCCCGCACATGCAGTGGATTCACTCTTTGTTTTGGATAAATCATATAACTTTCACATGCATTGGTAAAAATGTCAAACCACTTTTAAAAGAAATGGTTTAGCTAAATTCAGCTGTTATTTGACTACATGAGGAGGCAAGTAAGAAGGCCAAGAAAACCCATGCTGTAGTCTTGTAAATAAACATATATTTTTTTTACCAAAGCTGAGGCAAAATTTCATTGACAAAATTGCTGTGTTTGCTATTTTAGTTAAAAAATCAAACCTGACATGACTCATCTCTGAATTTAAGGTCTTAGTAAAGTTGAGCAAGCTTCTTAAGAGCTCAGATCTCTTTACTTATGGGTCCACATTAATCTTGCTTTCCTACTTTAGTCCGTTATATTTTTTTTTATAAATCAAGATAAATGTTTTAGTATGTTTTGGTTGGTTGGTTGGTTTGCATTCAGCTGAAACCAGAGAGCAGTCCTGTCTCTCTTGGCATTGCAAAAGTTTGGGCCCAGTCTGGGCTTGAAATGTTAGGTTCTTCAAAACCCAGTGCAAGGGATATAAAAAGAAAGACATGTGTAAACAGGGGGAAATACGAAGTTCAAACAAACAGGATGTTGGATTGCTTAGGGCTATAAAGTGTACAGTTCCCCTTTCTCCTTTTTTTTCTGTTTCATTTGTTTCTCCTTTTTTTTGTAGTTGTTTTGTTGTTGTTTTGAGGTTTTTTTAAGAACATTTGACACTTCTTCCCCAAAGAAATAAGTTTTGGGATAATTTCAAACACCTAGTCCTTGGAGACAGTACATACTTACTGAAGAATTTGTTAAACAACTTGCTTTCTGAAAATACAAGAAACCTGATAGATGTTATTTTACAGTTGATTCAATGTTATGCAATGTATGAGACTTCCATCTCTTCTGGAAAACTGACAAGAATAAGTTGTCACATTACAGCCTTCATTTTCGAGAATTTTGTATGCTATAGACTTTTCTAGTATAAGTGATGAAATGGAGAAAAGTCTGTTGTGGAAACCAGTTCAGAAAGCTTCTTCACCACATATGACTTTCTGTGCATGAACAATGAAAGAAAGAGTGATTTAGCAAAGTAGTATCACACTGACTATAAATCAGCTGCTCCAGGTGCTTAATCCCATGACCCTATTTGCATAATCTTATGAACTTTCTTCATGGATTAAAGTTACTCATGCTTTCAAATGCAATACCAACCTTGGGCCATGGTTGAGGTTCATTGCTATAATGTGCTGCTTCAAGATGCAGCTCTGCTGGTTTCTGTTGACACCCAGTCCTGAGACTGTCCTGGGCTTTTCAGGATGAGCCTTTAATGAGCAAGGGAGCACTAGCACTGTCAGTATAGTCATACAGTAGTCCTCACTAGAATGGAGGAAGGACCCTTCGTCAAGTTATTTCTGACACGAATTGAGACACGTTTAACAAGCAAAGTGAGTAGAAGATTTTTGGCACAAGATCTCTGAGCTCTCACCTGACATTGATAAGTAATGGCTCCTAACAGAAAAGTAATTTAGCATCTTTCCCTAGAGTAAAAGGGTGTTAAGTACATTCACCAGAAAACCTGCAAAAGGCACTACTTAATAATCAGAAATTGATTTTGCAGAAATGCAAAATCTCTTTTACAATGACTTTAAGATACTTATTGACACAGCAGGAAGAATTTGGCTTCATATGCAGAAGACAAACACAATGCCAAGATCACTTACTTGTTAATGAAACACTTGTTCAGAACGAGAATTGAGTCCTTAAAGGCTTCATTCTGCCTGAACAAGGCAAATTTCACTTTTAGTTTCTGATATGCAGGCCTCATTCACACTCCTATGCTTCGGTATATAAATGTAGCATCAGATCTGGAGTAGTAACAGGGAATCATTTACTCTACCCAACACAAAACAACTCAATCTGTCATCTTGGCTCTCCCAGTTGGTAATGGAGATCAGACCACCCACGGGACCTCAGTAGGGTTACTTCTGGCAATCATAAGTGAAGGAATCTTGGGAGACTACACAGGTATCTTGGCCAAGTTAAGCACCTCACATAAAATGTTAGGTGTTATGAATATGTTTCTTAATGGTTCATCATTAATATCATAAATAGATGATTTCCTGGCATGGTAGGGGTTTTGTGCATGTATAATAAAGTAGATCTGGCTGCTGGATTTGAGTCCAGGGATAATTGATATCTGTGAATCATAACTAAATTTTATAGCTAATTTCTTTGGTCAGCACAGTGCTCATTCAGCATAACATCTAAGACTATGAGGAGATCAGGAAAAAGTATTCTGAAAAATGAGTATGACAAAGAACTAGATACAAATTCATTAAACTGTCTCAAAAATTCTGCATTTAATTTGCCCTTATATAGAAATAGCATTTAAATTCATTGCTTCTAAATATTTCATATGCTTCTAATAACCTAATCTACAAATACATGCTGTGCAGTGCCACCTCTCTCACCCAGATACATTCACAGAAAAGTGCTCTTGTTCTTTTTATTTTGATTCTTCCTATTTTTACAACATATACTGTTATGTTCTTTTTCCATAAAAAAACCTGCTTAGAGCAGTTCTAGGGACATTGTTGAAAGCCTTTTATTTAAATTGAAACATATTTGTTTTTTGAAACTGTAGCATATTCAACATTTGCACTCACATCTTGTCCTCTGTGTCCAGTTAGCTTCATGTTATGGTGGTCTTCATAGACTCTGCTAGACAAAGAAGGATTTGGCCTCATTCTGATCTGCTCCAAAGACCATCAAAATCATAGGAGAAAGCTTCCAGTGACGTGAATTGGTTTTGGATCAGTCTTTTTGAAGATTATTTTTTTATTATGTCAGATGTTTTTTCTGATTAGTAAAATATTCTGATCTCCACTTCCTCCACTGTTTGGGATCTCAGAACCTGAAAATTATTTAAACCTTTGAAGACTTTCCTCTTCTGTATTAGTAATGCTTATTGCAGAATTCTTTTTGTTCTCATTAAATCAGAGTCCTTTTTAACATTGTTTAGCATGCTATAATAGTAAATTAAACCTCTCTATCTTCTAGATATTTGGTAATGTTAATTTAAAACTTCTTGGGCTTTTAACTGGTCCTTAAGGGTGAAATTTGAAGGCAAATATTCATTGATTAGCATCAAATGTGTGCCTCTTAGCATTCTCTCTGTCAAGCTTCACCTGCCAAAACCCACGTGAAACTTCTAGTTTGGGAAATCAGCAGACACCTTTGTTCTACTCTAATGAAGAAAAATATGGTCATTAGTGTGGCTACTGTTTTTAATATTTAAACTTATTGTTGAAGGGATTATTGTTGCAGTGTTAGTCTTTCTGACAGAACCTACTGCTTAACTGGTTAATTGCTTCCTTGCTTTCATTTTCATTGATACAAATTGCTTTAAAAATTCAAACAAGAGGTTGGTTGCAAATCTTCTATTAATGTTACTTAAGTCTGCATTGCATGCAAACTCACTGCATTATTTAAAATTCTTTGTTTGACTTTCTATTTTCAGACTCATGTACTAAAATAATTGGTTTGTACTAAGTGGTTTACCAAAACAATGGAAACTAATGGGCATTTTTAGAAAATATAGACAATTTACAGAAAAAAAATGTACAGTGGAAGAACTGACCATTTGTGATTCAGTTCTTTCAGTATACATGTCTGTTATCTAAAGCTCGATGTAACTGAAACTTTCTGATCTTCTAAATAGCTCCCCAGCCGAAGAATTGTTTCTTACAGCTATTCAACAAAATGCATGCATTACATCCAATGAAAAATATATTAGCCTTATTGAAAAAATATTGTAACTTAGTGCACCATACCTATAATATAACTTACTGTCATTAAAATCCAAGTTTGCTAGGATGTCACTGGTACTGCAAATCTAATTTTTTTTAAAGATGCTCTTCTAGTATAAACACTTGATGTTTGTTTTTATTCCTACTGCAAAGTAAGCCAAAGATATAGTTGTCTTTTGGAAAGCTAAATGGTGAACAAAACACATATAGAAAATCCTGTATCCTGTTTTTGCTTATCTACTAAGAAAATAGAAATTTTACTGTCTTCACAATAGTCTTATAGCAGTGAAGGAAAGCCCTATGTAGTCCATCAGCAGGCCTGACCAGATTTGTTATGATTGAGTTAAGATGAAAGTATGTTGTCTTGAGTAATTCCATGGACCTAGTTTTGCTTTACAAATGTTAATGTTTGTCTGCTTTGGAAATAAACTAGTATTGCTCTGCAGCTGCAGTTATAGCCTTAAAGCTGTTGTATGGGCAATTTGATCTGGAAGAGTTTGTACATCTTGCCAAATTAGCTGAATTTAAGATCTGCTGGTTTAAGAATAAGAATGTTGATATAGATACGGAGATTTAGACTAATATATAATCTATAATAGCAATTATATCAATTCATTAGATAGCATTACATTTTTCTAAGAAAATCCTTAGTTTATGCAAGAACCCACCTCTGATAAAGACATCTCACAAGTTTTGCTGGTAAGTGTCTATTCTAAAAGCCAGTTTTTCTAATTATCAATAACTTACAGATGTCTACATATTCACGAGGCTGACTAGGGATCTGCTATGACCAAAAAGGAACCAACTTACCTGTTCTATTGAATGTTTTATGTCAATGTCCTTCAGGTCTGGGAGAGAATCTCATAAACATGATAAAATTTCTGAATTTACCCATTAAAAAAAAAAAAAAATCTTAAATTGAGTACCTACTATGGCCCCGCTAAAAATAGGTGTTTCTGTATGTCTTGTGAAGAACTTACCATCAACTTTTTTATTTGCTGTTCCCTATTTGTTTGACAGTTTTTCATTTTTTTTCCTATTTTACTCCTTTTGAAAGTTAAACTTTCGCTTTTGGCCCTGTACTGTACCACTGCTTAAAATGTTTGACTAGTTGCTACAACCCCATCAACAATATTTCCTTGTGGTTTCTCATCTGTACATTTGTACCTACTTGTCTGACAAACTGTATGCTCTTCTAGGTAAAAAGATGAGTCATGCTTGAAAACTGACCAGTAAAGTGAGTGTGTAGTCTCTCATTCAGACTTATAAGCACTCCTACAGTTCATATATATCATTGATAAATGCTGTGTGCAATTGAGAGAAACAAAAAATACAAATGTTCCAAAAATTCTTAAAAAATTATGCAGTCATGGAAACAGCAATGGGTTTGAACACCTAGCAATGAACATAGGTGGATAGGGTTGGTGTCTGCTTTAGGAATAGAGAAGAATGAATTATCTTTCCAAACCAGTCATGTGTAAGAGGGTATAGATGCCTTCTTTAGCCTGAGGTTGGCTACCAGTGCCTCCCAATGCCTGCAGCAGCCATTGATACGATAAAATAATATAATGTGTGAACCACAAGTAGACTTATTTAGGCATGGTTCTCATTTGTATCTAAAGTCACAATTTGATCCCAAGGAAACTCATGTTTTTAGGCAAATACCAGACCAAGTGCAAGATTTTTATTTTCAGCTGACCAATATTGTGTGGGGTTTTGGGACGGTTTTTGTATGTTGTATATTGTAAAACAGATGTAAAGGTTTTGTATGGCTCTTCATATTTCCTCCCTCTTCTTTGTGTATTAGCAAAAGTGTACATGGCTGACTATACTCAGTATTGAGCCCCAGCAGTGTAAAATTTGTATTCAGCCTTTGTCTCTTCAAGCTAAACTGAATTCTAGTCACTAGAATGCAATGGTTTTGGCTTCCAGACAGAAATTGTTTCCAGGCAGGAATTTACAGCATTGTAATGTAGTTGGTTTACCTTCAGGGTAGAATCAATGTAGGGCAGTTTTAACTCTGTTGTGCTTGTTACTCATTGAATATGGGAATGCATTTGTTACAGAAGTACTCCTTTAATCTTGAACATTAGCAATCAGTAGTATCTCCTCCTTTCAACTAAGATTGTGTTTTATTGGCAAATTTGATAATATTACAAGGAGCATAGTTATTTATGACTATTTGGATATCTAAAATAGGATAATGCCTTGAGGTCTGTTTTTTGTTTTAAGTCATACATTCTTATTTTGTGAGAGAAGTAAAATTATTCTATTAAGCTGATTAGAGTGAAAAATACACACTTAGCAATAAAGCATATATGCTTATATACTCAGTAGCCCCAGGTGTTTGGCATTTCTTAAGATGTAGGAAGGGTTTTCAGTGTATCCAAGCGCATTATTATGTGGAGCATATTTTTGTTTAGCCAGGGAACAGTCTCATTTAACTTTGTTCTAAGCAGAAGTAACTCCAGATATCAGTAGGACTGACTTGCTTATCCTGGGACTGAATGATTCAGATGGAAACAAAGAATGGTGAGGTGAAAGAGGCTTGCCTACTGAGGAAAAGATATAATTTCTGTAGTTATCCTCTTAGCTGTGTGACTTTAGAATTTGTGTTTATAGAATATAGAAGTATTCTGGAATGGTTTCCAGGCTGTGATCCAAGAAAAGTTAGGGCTTGTATGTAAAGGAGCTCTCAAAAAGGCTTAACTTAGTCATCCTTAGCTGCCCACAGGAAATTCTTTCATTGCAAGATCAAAACCGGATGTAGATGGGAAGTTGTAGCGATAATTTTGATGATGGGTTTGGGGTTTGTTTCCCCATCCCCTTCAAATTCTTGTTCAGTTTCAAGGGGTGGAAAAAAGATTAGCTATACCAGGTTACCTCAGTGGATTCAATAAGAAAATAATTATTAAAAGTTAGTATGAGAGTACCTGAGAAAGATGTAGAGGTATGTACATTAGTCCTGACAAAGGACACAGACAATACCAAGGAACCACCATTCTGGGACATCATCCAAATTACAAACTTAACTGCTTGGTTTTAATCCATCAATGTGGTTAGGTCATCAAAAGATATGTTTGATAAATACAGACACAAAACTAAAGGCAGTTGTTATGCCTGAGCAGGAACAGTAAATTACTTATTCAAATGTTGCAATTAATGTAATTATGGGGACTAACACCCCACCCCCCCCTTCATACTATGTTCTATTTAAAGTGGATTGAATTACTCGAGGTATCTATTTATACGGTCTGATTCCACTGCCACCCTCCCCGCCCCCACCCTTATTTGAGATGTGTGAAATCTCATTATCTTTGTTTGATAGATACATAAGTTATCCCAAGTAGCTTATAAAGTAGTTGGAGTTATTTATCAGTCAACCTGTTCTTGAACCATTATTCTGAACCAGTGAGAGGTTGTAGGTTAGATCTTTAGAAAGTGTCTTCTAGAAAAGGTGAAGTTATATTTGTGTTAGTGTCATGCCACAACTGTTCAAAATATTTTGATGCATGCGATATTTTTTACTTTATTTCACTTGCCAATATTCATAGGCACAACATCAATTCTAAAGAGTTTGCTCTTCAACTGCAAAAGGAAACTTATTTCCAGGTGTCCCATTCATTTGCCTATCACATAAACGTTATGGCTGTGGTCACATAAGATTTGATTCATAGTCTATAATAATTATAATGTCAATAGTAATAGGTAAGGTATAGAATTCAATAGTTTAAGGTTGTGACACTCCTGGTTAGATATTACTATTACTTGTTGGTTAGATTAATGCATATTGGACCTGTTCACAGGGTGTTTTCTGAAGCCTGAATCTCATGAAATCAAAGCAATGTTTTGTCTAGATAACTGTTGAAGGTTATCAGCCTGTGGCATAGCATACCAGCTACAAATAACATAACTGCATTTGATCTTGTTTTCAGTGACTGTTACAGGAGATTTGCTTTTGGTGTCATTGTGAAAGGGTCTGGGTTCTTGGAAATCTTGGTAGTTTCTGCTTAGAAAGGAATGGAATAAAAATACCTTTAGTCAATAAGTGGTATTTTCTTTCAAGGAACAATACCTTTTAGATTTTCAGCATGTTACTTTAAAGAGCGTTGATGATATCTCTCATGCTACAGCTCTAGTTAATCACATACTTGTTGCACTGCCTCTTTCTACAATAAACAACCTTCAGAATAGTCTGGTAGTTAGAGCTTAGGGTAAATGATGCTGTAGATTGCACAAACTCTGTGAGACACAATCTCTTCCTGCATGTGTACAAACTTGATACAGAACAGTTTTTTTTCTTCTGTCTAAGGGCAACTGAATATTGTTATGCTTATTTATTTATCTACAAAAGAACACTCACCTAATCCACTCATAATGCCATGTTTATGCTGGAATGACTTGAAAAAAAAAATTCTCAGAAGAATTCCCCGAAGTATCTCCACTAACTTAATTGTACTTCAAGGACTGATTTAAAAACTCAAGAATTTCCTTTTGATCTGTTCACAAACTCTTTCACTGTAAGCATTCTAGTCCACTTCTCTCTGAAAATGATATTTTTCAAAAGGTTATCTCAGTACTCTCTTAACAAAAGAGCGTTTATCATTCCCAAAGTAGGTCTATTTACTCTAAGTCACACTGTGAAATGATTCAATGGCACTGCCAATCCCTGTTGATCTAGGTGACAAAACTCTCCATTTTGCATAGTATTCCTTGTTTTCAATGTAGATCACCCATTTCACAGATTACTGGGATCTCTACATGAGCTATTAAAACTTCAACGAAATTAGATGGCTCGTATTTCAAGAAATGTACAAAATCTGCATGTGAATGAAAACAAAGATAAAGAGTTTATAAGTGAATTAGAGGGAAAAAAAAAAAAGGCTTACCTACTAGAAGGAACCAGACTTCTATTAGAGGGAGATAAAATAAAATGCATAGATGAGAAATTGACATTGATGCACTACAGTGCCTAAGAAATTTTAATAAATGCTTCTTAAATAACAAGCCATTGCAGGCAATACTTGTTTCTTACCAGAGTGTTGAGAACAATTACATTTCAGGCTGTCTGGCTGTACATTACCATGTGGTGATGACTAAGGCTTTTCTTTGGGTTACCACTACCTTTCAAGATTTAGCAAAAGAGCTTTTCACTGATTCGTGGGCCCTGAGTTCAGTTTTATCTTTGGTAAGACCTGTGGTGTAACATGAACTACTCATGAGAGCTACTTCCAGAGGGAAAAAGAAAACCTCTGAAACTTGAGATCTTTTTTTTATGTGATTTTTTTTTTTTTTTTTAATCTTTTCCCTTGGACCTATGCTGATGCTAACAGTGATGGAATTCTGAACCAGTGGGTTTATGGCATTGCCTTTGACTCAATTTATTTCAGGTCAAATTGGCATCTAAGTTTCAAGTAGACAAATCACAAAATGACTTTATGGGAGGTTATAAATGTCTGTTTCTGTTATGAACTAACTGTTTAGTGAGTGTTTATTTCTCCTAATTTTTCCCAAGTGAGTAAACTAAAAGTTAGAAAGATGATAACAGCATCTGTAAGCTATGGTTACAAAGATGATATGCATGACATTTCTATTCTGCTTTTCAGTGGTCTTACGTGCTTGGGAGAAGAGGCAGCAAGGCTGTAGAGTTGCAAAAGAGAGCACAGTGTGGCTACCAACTGGATTTTTAGTGTTAAACTTGGCTTTTACTTCTGTGGTAGAGCAACTGTCTCCATTTGTAGAGATTTAGCACTCTGCTGCTTCGTTTCTTGAGATATCAGGTAAACCCCAATGCTATTTACTAAAGCATACAGATGACTCCCAAAGACATCTGCAGGAAATACATGTCTGCCTCTAGACGAAATTTGACTTAACTCAGGAGGAGAATTCACTGACTATAAATTAAGGCTTCACAAAGTGGGTTAATTTTTCGTTTAAAAACAAACTAATTAAGAGACATGAGAGGCCCTGGCAATACAAATGGTGATAATAACATCTAAAGTCTGTATTGCTGTTTGTGTCTATTTTGAAATCTTTTATGCAAAATATTCCTGTTTTGTTGTGGTTCATAGGCTCATCTACTTGGGATTCAACCCAGAATGTTGTTTAAAACCTAAATTTTCCTGAAATGAGAAGGATGAAAGAGTGCACTCTGTGTTGTCACTTTAAGCCCATACATTTCTTTTTCATACACTGAGCATTGCACTGAAATACTTATTCTTACATTACCATACATAGTGCTCCCTGAGCATCCTCCCAGTCACTTCTTCCATAAAACATTACAACTAATGCATTATGCTTCCGACTGTTGATTATGGGTGATGTTATGACATGTCCCTTTGGGTTGTGCATAGCTTTTTAATTTTTACATGGATTGGCTTTGCACAGAACATCTACATTTCTAGGCAATCTATTAGTCTGTGAGGATAACTGCCATGTTGTGAAGGAGAGTTCATGTTTCAGCTTTTATTCTGAAACACTCCTTATGGGTGTATATGCACACATAAGCACGTAATCCTTGCTATCTTGGAGAATATTCAACAGAGTAGAAGAGACCAAGAACAATTTGTAGGTATTCTGTGGGAAGGGAACGTAGACTATAACCTGAAGAGGCATGAGAAATTCAGGACAAATCTGCTTTTTGGCCTTTCTGTTTCTTCCACTATCCAGCCAATTTCTCATGTCTCTTAGATCTTCTGTGCCTGTTTTTGTTGCTTTTTTGCTTTTATACTCCCCAGGAAAAATGTCTTTTGCAGCCAATGCATTTTTCCAGCCTGGCACCAGGGGAATAGAAGACGAGCAACAAAAGTTCTGATTTGTTGAGGGTGTCAGCTGGAGTGGCGTCTGGCTGGGAAAGGGTGTCTTCCAGCGATTCAGTGGCAGCCAAACTGTACATTCATCTTGGCAGTGACACTAGCATCGTTGGCACAGGAAGGCTCTCTCTCTTCCTTAGAGAAGGTTAGGTGTGCCAGTTATGCAAGGCGGCTGTGGTTAGCTGGTTTTTGGAAGACAAGTTTATCCAGGCAAATCCCAGTCTCTACAGTCTCCATCTATACAGAGGATGTGAAAATCAAGACCATGGGAGTGCTTGGTGTGCAAGGACCGTGTTGCATTTCTACCTTGATGCAAGAAGCTTGCTAGGCAATGAGGAATAAAAAACTTGGGTTGGTTTAGGATGGGTGGATGGATGCAGGCTAGGAAGAACTGTACAATGGCTGGGAGGCTTGCAATGGAGAGTATGGGGTTTTACACTTGAGAGACCCAGGGAAGCAGCTTAAGTGTGATATAAAAAAACTTCAATGGCAATTCAGGAATTGGGTGCATAAGTACAAAATAAGAGGGCAGGGCAAGCAAAAAGGAAAGAAATATTGTAGGACACATTATTAGAAAAAAGGTATTAGGAAGGGAGAAGGGACAGTAATCTAAAATGATTTAACATACCTGATATATAATATGCCATACATGTAAAAGTGTCATGGTTGGTTTGGAGTCTGTGTAGAGGAAGGGATGTGGAGGCAGCCCTTTCTACCTCCACGTATCTTTGTATTTACTTTTGTATCCTAAATAACTACGTTAGTGTTCCACACCCTTTTAGAAGTTGTGTAAGTATAATGTTTTCAGGTTTGACAACTTTGATGAAAACAACCCATAAATCACTCTTGCTACCAAAAGAAAAGTAGCTTTGATCATTTGGAAACATGAGTTAGGGTGGTGCGCCCAACACTTGCTGAAAGCTATTTCTTTGTCAGAGCACCTATAAACATGTTATCTTTTAAGTTGGGCCAGGTGATCGTATGTGCTAGAGGTGATCCTAGCTCACTGGTTTCTTGCGGGCTGTTTTGTGGATCCAATGAGCTATTTAGGCTCAATTTGGACATTTATAGTGGGGTACTATGACAAAGTTAGCTCTGTACTCCTTCAGATAGGGTTTCATAAGCTATGCAGATTGTAAGCTTGATTTCTGGAGAAGGGGAAGAATTGAGAATAACACTGTAGCACATAAAATACTGTAAATAGTTCTTATTTGCAATAGACTGCTGTGAAACAGTCTTTATTTAGACTGTTATTACAGCTAATTTGGGGTAAATATTGCAAACATTTTATTTTCTCTCAGCGGACCAAAAAACAAATTGCAAAAAGAATAAAACTTTATTACTTTATCTTGAGAAGCACTTAAAGTACTGAAATAAGAAAGGGGAGGAATATAGGCCTCATATTTTTAGTGTACTTAATGATACTCTATCTGAAAAGCAAAAGCATGACCTGTTCATATCTCTTAAGATTTACACTTGGAGCAAGCAGATTTTGGGTCTCTAAAGAGGGGAAGTATTTTAGAACAAAAGGAAGGAAAAATACTGTATTTCATCAGTCTTTCATATGTGCAAGTAGATTTATTTTTTTTTCCTGGCATGAAGGTCATTGACAGTGAGAGAGATACCCACAGGCAACAAAGAGTTAAGCAGAACATACAACTATTTAAACATCCAAGGGAAGGTTGGGGGAGGAGGAGGAGGGATTAAAGCACCACCCAAGGTCTTTTAAAGATGTTTTCTTTGTTCCTCCATATCTTGCAGTTCTACTCATAGATGAGAGCAGCACTAGGGGTAAGGGGGATAGAATGAAAAGCAGGAAAGAGAGGAGGTAAATGGATGTGGTGTTCTGCATCAGGAATATGACATGGTTCCCTGTGCCTTGACTCAGGAAGGAAAGGAGGGTACCAGAGGAGCTGTCGCCCTGAAAGGGAAGGAGACTGACTTCTGTGGATGCTGAGAGCTTATAATAGCTCAAGTACTGGGGGGGGATGGAGCCAAGTACTTAAACTTCGTGATGTGTGTATGGGGCAGCTTCCTGTCTTGAGCAATCCTAACTATATAGATGTGGCAGGAGCTCTTAACAATCTGTGGTTTCCCTGGATTTTCTGCTGACTGAAATGGATTTGTCTTGCTTTGAATGACTAACAATGGCTTCTGGGCCAACCATTACAGTCCTCAGCATCCCCCAAATTCCTGAGTTAAAAAGTATGGGTGACATTTGGAAAAGTTTTTGTTTGGTGGAATATGTTTTCTGGAATAGAAAAAATATTAGGGAAGGTGGCCAAGTGTGTGGAGGTTGTTTTGTTGGTTTTTTTTCTTTCTTACAGTATGTTTGAAAGATGCAACAATTTGCAGATGTGAAAACACCCTTTTGAGTTAATGACTTTTCTTACAATTCTCCAAGTATATAGCCTCTTGCCTTAACATGAATGCTCGTGTATACTGTAATTGAAAATTTGAAGGTATTTCCAGCAGTACAAAAGAGAAAAGATATTATCAGGTAAAGCTATGTTGTACATACCAAGGCTGCTGTTCTTTTAATGGCATTGAAATGGAGTTTTCAACCTCATTGTTCAAACCATGAAGTGCTATTGATACTGGCATATTTAACTCAGTTTACACTAAGCAGCTTCGCAGCTGGATAGGTACAAATAACAACTGTAACTTATTTATTGTTACCCTTTCTGTCTGCTTTCTTCTTTGTTTAGGTAAACTGTTTTACTATGTCCAGAGCAGATATTCACAGTTTAAGAGTACAAAGTAATAATTGTCATCCAATACAATAAGCAATTAATTATTACCTAATAAGTATTTATGAGATATTAGATAATGATTAATATGCTTGCCACCCTCCAATAAGTGACCTGACGAGTCTGGTTAGCCTGGTAGTCATCAGTAAGAGGGGGAGAATGGTCTCCGTTGATCCTGAGACAGGCTGAACATCACTGCTGCTATGGAGCAGTTTTCCAATTACCTGCGTTTTTTCCTTAGCGTTTTGTACCATTTGTGTTAGTTTTTCGTCTGGAACCCTCGAGGAACTGACCACCTCCATCTCAGTGCTCCTGCATCTGTCTTTAGTTTTACCTTTCTTACCTGGTGTGGCTCTACTCTATTTGTTTTCTCACCACCCTTGCTTGCAACTTAGAAGCTTTTCACAGAAATCTGAACCAAGGTTACACAGCAGTGAAACTATGCCTTGGAAGGCAGAGACTGGATTGACTGGGAGGAGAGTTCTGCAAGACTGGGGTTGGATGTGCTGTTGTGGGTGTAGCTGAGAGATGGTAGGTTCCTGCCCGCGCTCTGCCTTGGTATGTCAAGAAACTTGGATGCACGCGTCTTTCCTGTCAGCCAGCGATCACCTTGCTATTAGGAGTGTGTATGTTCAGTTCTGACAGCTCACTTCGTGGAGGGGTCAGGGGCAATGGTACCTGTGTTCATGCGAGATTATTAGGGTGGAGTGGTAACTTGAAAGGAAAGCGGTGGCAAGTCGATAAGTGGAAATGGTAATGTCTGAGCCCTGCTGAACTACAGCCAGAACAACTGTGAGGCCTTCCTTCCGCCAGTAATTATTTCCTTACTTTTTCTTACACTCCTAAATATTGCTGAAAGTGTTTCTTTGTAGAACTGTCATGAGATAATTCAATAATATTCTTGTATGCATCGTTTTTTAAATAATCACACGATTTGAAGAGACTATTCCAATAAATATGATTAAAATTTCAAATGTGTTTTTATTTAGCCAATATCTGCAAGGTGCCTAAAAGCTGAGGAGATTTGAGGAGAAAATCTTATATTATCTCATTTTTGTTTGCAGTCATATAGCATGTTAGAATGTTGTCCTTCTGGAGATGAGAGAAACTCTTTTGGTCTGGAATGTGTCTATGCATAAGTAGAAAGAAATTATCTAAAGAGAAATTTTGCCTGACAAAGATCCCCTGCTTTTACCTAGCCTTGCTCACCTAGTCCACAGTAATTGCACTGTTCTGTGTAAGCCTGCTGATGTCAGTGAGAAATCATGAAATTGTTCCCCTCGTCTTGTTTTTTTAGAAGTATTTGCATTTCATTTTCTAATCACAGTTGCTAGCTTGAGCTTTGAACAGGAAAAAAAAAAAAAAGTCACTCGTGGTTTGATGCTAGAAATCATTTTACTCTCAAATCCAGCTGAAACCTCTTGAGAAAGTCCATGATAAAACATCCATGGGATAATCAGCATCAGGTTGACCGGACTGGCCTTGCCCTACTTCCTTGATGAGTTACTTGATTAAAAGTTACTAATGTAATGAATAATGTAGAATCTTTTAAGACCGCACTCTACATGCACCTAAATATCCATAATATCTGGGACTTGAAAATAGTTGGTGGGCTAACCTAGATGCAGGCTTCTGTGGGATGTGCTGTAGAGTTGCTGCACAGTGGGTGGAATGTAAAATAGAGAATTCCTTTTATTTTTAGGGAATCACAGCACTGATTGTGATTCACTGTGTGCTAGAGTTAAGATGCCACTTGTGGGTCCCCTTTTAAGGGGTTGACAGAATTTTATTTTTCTTTGAGGGCGGAGAAAAGATTTCTTCCTTTTAAAATTTTTCTAGGAAAGGGAGAACATCAGTAAAACAGTTCATACCGATGAATTTGGGAGACTATGAAAGACTGATTTAGCTGTGCTGATAGGAGGAGAGCTACAGACCTTGTGCATTTTTGCTTTTCTCGTTTGCTTCTCCCAGCCTCTCCGTTGCATAAACCTGATTGTTATACATTGTAAACTAATAAGAAGTTTAAAACTTGTGCAGCTGTTGTATGGAGAACAATGTATCAAACAGTAGACTTCTTTTGTAATACAATTAAAAGAAAAGAACCCTAATACAAAGGCTGGGATGCATGGCATACATGCTTGTGTTGAATTCTACTTTACTGATTCTTTTACTACTTCAGAATTAGATAAAGATGGTTTCTAAAGTAATTTATAAGATTTTAAAATTTTTAATTTTGTGCTATTATTCCCTCTTCTTTATCTTTCCCATCTTTGAACGGCACCTCTTTTCAGTAGCAAATTGAAAAGGGGAGGGAAAGAAGAGTTAGGGGAACAAAGTGATAAAAGTGGAAGAAGTCTTTCAGAAAAAGCTTGGTATGAAAATATTTCAAATCCTCAGTTTTTTGTATCAGCTCTAATGAATGTCAGAATCACTGGTTTGACTTTCATTTTGTGTGCCTGTGTGATATGCTGGTGGGTTTGTTTTGGTTTTGTTATTTTTTTTTTTTGTTTTGTTTTGTTAAGAGTGTATACACCCTTTTAAGAAACGTGACATAGTTAGCTTTCTGTAGCATTTATAAGATTACCGTTCATTGTCACTTCCAACAGAGGAATGACGCAGATTCCCAGGGGCTGGTGGACCCCGATATGGAACATACTTTTGGCACTGGTAGCTGTATGAGCCCAGTTGTGAGATGTGGGAGCTGTGCTCATATGCATGGGAGCCGCTCTCCATGCTCAGACCCAAACACACAGCTTTGCTTCTCGGACACCTCTCCGTGGGGAGCAAGTCTGTTGCTCTGATCAGGTAATGCACGGAGCTGGCTATTGATTTTCCATTTAGTGAAAGATCATGTACAGAGAGGATAGGCTCTTGGACCTCCATTGATGCAAAAAAAGGTAGATCCATACAAAGTATGAAGTGTCTTAATAAAGTTGAAGATTTTGATACTGAAATTATTGCAGTTGTTGAACTTATTCTGAGCTGTGCATTATTTTCATTATTTGAAAGACTTCTTTACTTACAAAGAAGAAAATAGATGAGCTAGCAACCGACGTATTGGAAAACCCCACTTTTTTATAACATAAATGTTTTTTCCACACGTTATAAATTCTGAAAGACTATTCTCACCCTATTCATTAGCTAAAGAAAACAACTAACCAAGTTAATGTTTTTTCTTTAAAAAGAGCAGAATTGTCTTATGTGCTTTCTCCACGCAATATAGGTTTTCGGGCTAAGCATGACATCTACAGTATTATTACCCATTTTTAAAAAAAATTAACATCAGGAAAATTAAAAACAAGCTAACAATTTAGATCATACTACAGCTGAAGTATAATATGCATCAAAGCACATGGTTAGCAAATGGTATACACTCAGCTGAAAGGACTCTCTTGGTAGTGAAAAGTAAATTGAGACTGCAAGACCTAGATCCAGATTTATTAAGAATAATCTGTTGATTTAATGGTTATGAAAGTAATATTAAAGGTAAGGTAAAGATAATATTTAGTGGGCTTTTTTCCCAATAGAACTGTAATATCAAGAAAATGACAGTGCCTTAGAGGACATAGGAAAAGTCAGTCCTTTGGGAGCAGCAGCGGAAAGAGAGTTTCTGTTGCTCTTCTTTTTCCTCAGGTGTCATCCTCAATGCCTATTTTGCATCAATTCTACAGGTACAATAAAATGTTTATTCTCTGTTAATGAAGGATTTCTACCATTAAAGTATACAGCCCCGCTTCATCACCGACTAGACTTGGTGCAGAACTGACAGAGATTTTTGACCTTGTTGAAAAGTAAGTGCTGCCAGTGTAAATGTTCTGTCATGCAAATGTCTGTTCCTGGGTTTTTGGATGTCAGTTGCATAATTTATTACTGAAGTCTAATAAAAAATATCATTTCTGCCAAAGTCTTTGCTAAATCAGAGAAATAGGAAAGGAATAGAACGATATTCAAGGGCATGTTCTCTTTAATGGTTGTGACAAATTATTCTTACTGTGCATTCATAGAGAAGCATTAGTTTAAGTTCAGATATGAAAATAAAGTGTATACAGAGCTTTTGTGGGTCCATAGAGAATTTCAGTTGCATTATCACACAAATGGTTGTTGCTTTCAGAGGCACGAAACCAAAAAAACATTTAGTACTGGTATTTTGTGATCTGAACATATTAGCTGACTATCTAGCATCACCTCGTCAGGGACTTTATGCTCTACTTGCTCTTAGAAATTACATCAGTGGATGGGCCCAGGTAAAAGTCTAAAGAAATCAGATGGGCACCCCTTCAAAAATTCTGCACTTCTGTGATGAGTAGAGAATTTCTGTCAGCAAATGCAAAGATTGATGGCTTAGTTTAGCAGTGTTTGTGGATTGCAAGTGCGATTTGGAAGGATTTAAACTTCTTTACTCCTGGCTTTCCATGTCTTATCCACCACATAATACAGTGCTTTTGTAACTTTTCATCAACAGACACTAAGGTCAGGAATTAAGAAAAGGAACACATTATGTGTGTGTGTTTGTTTTCATGATTGGTTTCTGGTTTTGGGGTTGGTTCTTTTTTTTTATTTTTTTAGAAGGGAATGTTGTAAGGATTTGTTCTGCAACACTTTCTAAAATGTCTTTTTGTTTGAATTACTGTTCATCTGAAATGTAAACAATAGAATTAGACTTTGGTGAGTTGTATGCTCAGTGCTTACAAATGATTAGCAGAACACTTTGGAAGCACAGTTGCTGTCCTGAATGCAGTTATTAGTAGGAATGCATTAAAATGTTTATTACTTGATGCTGACGTCTGCGGGTTATTTTATGTCAAAGCGTACAGCTACTTTTCATCATCAGCCAAGTGTAAAGTTGAATTAAAGGAGTTTTTTGACCTTGTCAAAAATAAATAGGTGGAAACACTCCAACAAACAAAAGCTTGCCATCTTTCCAATCACTGTTTGTATAATGCACTGCTGGTCTGTCTAAAAGTCATATTACCAGTGTCAGTAAGAAAAAAAATAATGAAATGTGTTAAAAGTTCTATTGTGCACTTGCCCTCCTCTGTATTGTTGTTGAAATATGTTTTGCCAGCATTATATTTTCGTGTCTAATCTTATTCCTTTGATGACAAATGATCTCTGTCATCTGTATAATCCCATAAATACTTTAAGGAAACAGTAGATTTTAGCAATGATGGTAGGCTATCTGAGATTTTGAATGTCATTTGGAAAGCTAATTAAACATAAACAAGAAACTGGCAACACTCATTTCAATCATTGTAAAAAGTGTTTTCTCAGTTATTTTTGTCTTTCTCTTGAATGCATCCCCCTTCCTGGGGCTCTGAAGTATAAAAAGGTCTGTATTGCAGTAGAAATGATTGTTAACAGAATTCACCATCTCCAGTAAATCACATCAATATGTCTCACAGGAGGATTTCTTGCTATTTTACTATTTTTATAATAAATTATATTCACTAGTGGGTATTTAAAAAAAAAAAAGTTATATTTCTTCTAGTAAGGACAAGAGGAAATTTGCCTAGTGGTAGTTAATAGGTGTAGCAATTATGGAGAGGGTTGTAATTCATTTAGCAGTTAAGAGCTACTAAGTCACCACCATTTCTAATTTATAACTTACTTTAGTCTCTAGAAGACTCCTAGGTTTATTGTGAAATGTTTTGTACAGATGCATGCCATCACATTTAAAATCACAAACTATAGAAATAAAGCTTATCAGATTTTTTCAGTTAGAAATTTAGTTGTCTCAAAAATTCTCACAGTGAGAGAGTACTCAGAGAGTACTTTGCAACTGAATTTCCTCACAATGCAGTGTCGTGCTTTGGATTGAGAGTGCACATTTTCTTTCTCACTGTTGAGTATTGCATGATGTAAACACTTCATTCATTTTTTTCCTTCTCTCGTGGTTTGGGGAGAAAATTCATAAAGCTTATGCTTTGAACTTAGAGGTAGCTTAAAGCACTTCTAAATGCACCTGCACTAGCTGTTAAACTTTGTCTCCTACCTTACCCACAAAAGAAAAAATATGATGAAACATAAGAGCAGGAACTGATTTTAGAGAAAAAGAAATTGCACACCTTGCAAAGTATGTCACGCTTCTCCTCTGTCTTCCATACTACATGTTCTTATTCAAACTCTAATTGTTCTTCACCCATATTCCCTGTTTTATTGACTTCTCCTTGTCCCAGTATAGTTGGCAAATTAATTTTTGGGGTAAAAACTGCAAGAATATTTGTGCCCAGTAAATATTTTTAGTACCTATTTATTAGAAGCAGTAGGTAAAGAGGTTTTTGCTTTTTGCTATATGGCCTGATGTAAATGGAAGGAAAAGATTAAGCTGAGCTTAATAAAAATCTAGTCAGGATGAAGAAAAATCTCTCACATTTTGTCTAGTCAGTCTTAGGCGGTCATGTCCTAACTGATAACTCTGTATAAGTGGGTACACAGAGCTGGGATAAAAGGGAAACCTCTATTTTTCTATTACTTTGTAAGTAATAAAACAGTGAGGCCGACACCCCTGTGGGGACAGCTGAGACTGGGCTGGGACATCAGTCTTCGGTGAGGGTCAGGATCAGGCCTGGTGAAGGGAACTGGGGTCAGGGACAGCCCCGTGATGGCTGGGCAGGGCCACTGTGCCAGCCCGTGGGCCTGGCTCAGGGGGGCTCGTGGCAGGCAGGGCTGTGGGGAGCAGGAGACAGCCCTGCTGTGGTGCTGCTGGGGCAGACACTGACTCCATGCCATGAGAGTACATTGCTGGCTCATGTTCAAATTGCCCACCAGGATCTCTAGGTCCTTTTCTTCAAAGCTGTTTTCCAGCCAGTTGGGTCCCAGCCTATTCTGGTGCATGGAGGTTGTTTCTTTCCAGGTGTAAGACTTATATGAAGCTCCTATCAGCCCATTTCTCCAACATGTTGAAGTCCCTCTGAATGGCAGCACACCCATGTGTGGTACCAGCTACACTTCCCGGTTTTATATCATTTGTGAAGTTGCTGAGGGTATGCTCTGTCCCATCATCAAGGGAAATGAAATCTTAAACAGCAATGACCTCATTATTGAACTCTGAGACATGCAGCTGGTGACTGGCCTCCAGCTGAATTTGATGCAGCTGATCACAATGCTTTGATCCTGGCTGTTCAGCTGGTTTCAATCCATCTCACTGTCCACTTATCTAGCCTATGCTTCATCAGTTGGTCCATAAAGATATTATGGGACATAGTGACAAAAGCCTTACTAAGGCTTCCTTTCCCTCCAGAAAATGTCAAGAGGGATGTTGTAGAGGATCCACAACTTAAACTATGTCATGACAACTCATGAGAAATTAATAGAGACTGTTCTTGAGCACAGCATCTGAATTTTATCTATCCTGACCCATGTAAGCAGTATTACTGCTCAAGATATTGCTTATTTTGAGTGCTGTGCCACTCTGAATAGTTCCTCTGAAATTAAGATACAGCTTTTTTAAGTGGTACAAGTCTGACCATTGGAAACAGGATATGGCAATTTCTTTTGAGAAAGACAAACCTTTCTTACTGTTCTTTCCAACTGTTACATGGTTTTGTACTCATGGAACCAACCATACTGTACACATCAACTACCTCAGGACTCCAGCAGTTTAACCTGTTTGTACACTCACCTCTGCAATACCTCTGTGCAGCTGAGGGTGCATTTCAATGTTTGCCCACCTGTGGATTTTCAAATAGTCCCTTAGTGCAGCAGCCTCACGCTCTTGTGATACACCATGGTTACAGCATGCATAGATCTCTACCAAAAAAAATGACATTTAATTTAGTTTTACACAGAACAAAATCTTTTTTATATAAAGGTTTTTCACTGTACATTTCAGAATGTTCTCATCTTTTAGGGTTGATGGGAAAAGAGAAGTTAAATTAGTCAAGTTGCAAGCACTTTAAGTTCCTAAAGAAACATGCACCACTGAGTGGATTTTCACGTTATGCTCCCAGTAGGGACTTTACATCTTGTGAATGCTTCAGTTTAACACATATCAAAAAGAGAACTCTATTCTTCTTTGCAGAACAAAACTGTTGCTCAGGAGTTTTAGAAGTTGGTTTGATCTCTTTATTCTGCACATAAAATGAAAGATTAAGGAGTACTTGCCATTCCCAGATGCAGCTGCTTCTCTGACCTGGCTTTGGGTGACAGCACATCTTTGCATAACAGTCTTTTTAAAACTATGGATTCTGAATGTTGGTGTTTGGTTTCCCCCCTGCAAAGTTAGATTCCACGTCTTCTTTTTTCAAAATGCATTCCAATCTCTTTCCTAAAAGAAAAAAATCTTAATAAGGCTTACAAGTATTGTCCTGTAGTGTAAATTGTGTTTGGGGGGGTTGGGGTTTTTTTGTTTTAAATGTTGATACATTTGTACGTTGTTGCTTCACTTGCCTGCTCTTCAGTGGAGGCTTGCACGTCTTCTGACAGCATCTCCTACCTCTTGACCTCTCTCTGAGGCAAATCCACGCCAAAATCATCAGTGACAAAATGCAGAGTCTAATAAGCGAGTAGAATGACTGCAAGAGTTTCAGGCCCAATGCAGAAGAGATAAAGGCCAGGTAGTTCCCTAGAGTAGCACAAGACTCATAAGAGCCTGTATAGCAGATCATGCAACAGAGCTGAGACTTGTCCCAAAAGTCTTTATTACTTCTTCAACTTCAAATGGCTGTTAGGTATATATCATGTGCAGTCCTAACTTGAGTAAAGACAGAGTGTGAGAGATGACACATATAAAGTAAAAATAGAAAGGGTGGGGTGGGGGGGAAATATGCTTTAGAAATAGTCTAGAATGTCTTAGGCATTTTTATTAATTGTAAACGAATGAAGAAGCAAGAAGCAAATCGTTTAAAATCATTTTCAGGTCACCTTTAACAGTAACTTCATTACAATATATGAGCTGAAACATAAGAGAGAAAGATCTGTTCATTTTAAAAGCTAAAATAGAGCAATTAGCTGGAAAGGATGTGTCATGCCTTACAATAAAAGTTAAATTACAGTAAAATACTTCCTCGCAAAAATGCTCACTGTGTGCCAAAGCCCACACATCAAACCACACTTTCTCCAATCTGCAACACAGTAGTTCCCCCACCTGCCCAACTATAAGAATGTGAGGGACAATAAAGGGCCTGATTCTCTACTGTGCTATGACAGCTTGATACTTATTAGAAGTCATTGGCTTTGCTGGAGTTGTTCTGTAAAACTGGACTAGTGGAGTATGAGGATTTATGACTTCAAATAAATTTCTGGTCACCTAGTGGTTCAGATAAGCTCTGAATGCTGCTGCCCATCTTTGGTTGATGGTCATGCCAGTAGCTCTACCTCTCTGATGAAAATGGTAGAGGGACTTTGTCCATCCTAGCTCATTCATAATTTTCTTTTCAACTCTCCTGTATTTCATGCTTGCCTTCAACAGCCCATCTCGTTCTTTTCCTGGTGAAATGTCTCAGAAACGCTCTTATCTAGCCAAAGACATATGGAGATCTATGTGTGTTCTACTTTGCTTTATGTTCTTTATATGTTCCTGAAATTTTGTCTTGTACTTTAACTCTTATTGGGTCCCCTAAAAAGAGTACTGTGTTCCATATATTACAGATGTCACTGTGTCAGGGCAGGAGCCATAACACAGCTCTTGGGTCAGTTCCTAGTTCTTGATCTGTTGCTATCTGAACTGGTGTCCACTTTGAAATTCTATCTACAGTAACATTGACGGACATGCAAATACTGGCTGGGAGATAGCTATGCAACTATTTATTTATTTACTTAAGTAATATACTCAACAATTAAAAAAAAAAAAAAGAAAGAAAATAAAAAAAACCCTACAGAAATACCCAACCCCATGAACTCAAACTTCCCTGAAGTTCACATTCTTGTTCTATTATTACTAGAATTTGCACTTAGTCAACAAACACATTAAGTTCATTTTTGATAGAAATATGTACTGCAATACACATATATATTTGAAAATCAAAAGGATGTAGTAGGAAGTTTGTAGTAGCTATCTGGCATTATCTCTCACTTCTCAAAGGATGAGTTCCCAGAAATAATTTAATTGAAAAAGCAAATTGCAAGGTGTTTTTTATCTATGTTATGTGTGTTAAAAGAAACAATGGTTTGATACAGCCATCAAAACTTGATTTCAGAAGGAGACTTTCAGGCATTTAGGAAGCTGCATCACTTCTTATGGTGAATATCATGAACAAGTCTGAGCCTGAAGAAGAGATTAATTAGGGGGAAAACACCCAACATGCACCTGTGCTTCTAGGGGCCAAGAAGTCATGAAGATAAAAGACAAGACAAGTTTTTCTGCAAGTTCTTAAAAGAAAAAAAAAAAAAAAAGAAAAAGAAAAAGAAAGTCTGAAACATCTGGATGCCGGTAATAGCAGTATATAGGAATATATGGACCTTTTGCCTTATGGAAACTGAAAAATGGACTTT
Organism: Burhinus oedicnemus; assembly: GCA_008921705.1. NCBI lineage: Eukaryota > Metazoa > Chordata > Aves > Charadriiformes > Burhinidae > Burhinus > Burhinus oedicnemus. Next base: position 1,678,146 of record VFFE01007583.1, read on the forward strand.
TTATGCTTCATTTGCTGTTCATATGATGTGCTCCTTTAAATCAAAAATTGAAGACAATTATTGTTAGTGCCTATGGAAGGAACATGGGATTTCTCCTTCTGTGGAAGCAATTGTTAAGGAAGAGACAGAAGCTTTCACAGGCTGTAGAGGACACCCTCCACAGAGGAGTCTGGAAACCTATGGACAGAGAAATTTCTTGGACTGAGAAAAAGGGACTGCTGAGAGTTAGGGAGCCAGTTTTCACAAAAAGGGAAAATAACCTTTCTGGGGACAAGAAAGGACTGTGTAGCATTTGTTGGAACTCAAAGTCATTGATTCATCTGAAATCAAGCCAGGAAGCAAGGACTCATGGGCAAGGACACTGTGGGCAAGAGCAGGGACAGTTACCCTCCATGTAGTTCTTTTCTATCTGAGCAAGTAACTTGAGATTTCTTGATTAAGAATATTTATTCTTATTTTGCATTAGCCTTAAAATAAAACTTTGTTCTTTTGAGATTTAGAAGTTTTTTAGTTGTCTTTACAGATGTTATTATAGTGGTTTTTTACACGATGGGGGGCTGGTGGTGGTGGGAATTATAAATAGATCTACTTCAAAGCTTTAGCTGATTTGTTTCCTGTCATGAAGAATAATTATTAATTCTCTGTATTCTGTGTAGGTATATCAAGACTACAAAAATTGTGTGTGGTTACAGTGTGTAGTGGGTACACTTCTGTGCTCTCTTTCCCCAATTAAAAAAAAAATGAACTCCTCTGAGCTGTCTTCAGAGGTTTGGCTTTGATGAGATTTGATACAACATAAACAGCTAAACATGTGACTTCCACTCTAAAACCAGTCCAGCTCTAAAGTTAGACAAAGTTCAGGAGGTTCCTCTGTTTCTGAAATACTGAAAAATATGGCTAATTGTAACTACGTAGTTCTATTATGAGGACTCAGTGGTGGTAATGTTTTAAAAATAATTAATTTAGGATTTAGACAGTAATGAAGAACGAGTGAGAATGGTTTATACAACCAGAGCTCTTACATCAGCGGTACAGCCAAGGGTTTTACCTGCTCTACTTAGTGACAGGGCTGCCAGCAGTTCCTGTAAGGACGAGGGTGACAGGCCAAGTACTTGCATATTGCCTGTGGCTGGGAAGGACTTTGATGATGCACCAATTCTTCTTATTTTTTAAGCAGGTTAGACCACAAATCCTTTTTAGAGATGGTGTTGTCAACAATATTATCTGTATTTTCTGGTGAGTTCTTCTCGAAGCACAACAGTACAGGAAGACAAGGAAATGAAATCTCAGAATCTTCTTTTAGTGTCTTGCAAACAATCCAGTTACTAGGGTCGGAAACTTTCCTATCTGAACATTGTAGGAGAGCTGTAATGAAAGAAATGCGATTCATCATCCCTTCATATTCTGTGGGCAGGGTTTAACAGTGATTTCACTCACTTTATCTTACAATGTACTTTTCTCCCTTGTCAATTTCTTAGTATCACACAGCTTATTCTATAGCTTACCTGGCTCCCGTGATTCTTGTGTAACACATTAATCTAGCGTTTTATGACGGAATGGGAAAAGTGCACTTTTTAACTATTTACCACTTGTGTGGATTTCTTTTTTTTAGTGTTTTTTTTTTTTCTTATGTTGGAAGATGATACATGGTTAAGTTCATGCAAGGAGTTTTGAGGGTGGCCATAGAAGACAATATTTGAGGTTTTATTTCCATACTTAAAACAGAGAAGCTCATGCCTTTCTGCAGACTGTGGTGAAGAGCAGGCACATTATTTTTGGTCTCTTGGGCAAATTATCAACCTGTTTTCTGTTACCCATATCTAGGGAGCACCAAGCCATTTCCTCCCCAGAACTTTTGTGCCTTGGATACTCTTATGTGGAAGGCACAGGTGTGTCTGTACCCACAGTGCTCTTTCAACTTGTAGTTGTTTCATAGCTCGGCTGGCATTGAAGCTCTGGGATTGTGGGAATGGAAAACTTTCTGGAACAGTTTTAAAAAAAATAAAATAAAAATCAAAACCCACCAAAAATTAGAGTGAGGACTTTGTTTAGCTTTAGCCTCTGTAGGCAGCACTGCCCAAATTTAGCAGCACTGTGGTTTGCAGCCACAGAAGAGAGAGAGTCGTGTCTGGAAATGCTCCCCTCCTGCATTCAGCTGTTTCTTCTGGAAGGAAATGCACCTTTTTTTTCTGGAAAGATCTGGTTTTGCTGCTCTTATTTCAGCTGATGAAAATTTAACTGTGTGATTAAGCCTACTTATTTGCAAAGACAAATGAAAGGCAACGTGAGTGGTCAGAGTTGGACATTATGAAATGAATAGGCAGTCCCTGGCATGTTGGAAATCAAGTTGCGTTTTTATTCAGGGTATTTATACATGCAGGTAACAATTTAGTGTAAGATGTTCACATTGGAGAGCTGTGAAGCCACTTTTTGAATGAAAGGATTCTTTCATCTTCTTTCTTGAGAGGATGTTAGGGAGGTGGCTATTTTGTTTGTTATTTTTCCCTATGATTTTGAGAGTGTTTCTGTCCTGTAATTACTGGTTCTAGCCACAGGATATTTGAAAATAAGCAAATAAATCCTGAATTCTGCAAGCAACAGAGGATTTTTTGAAAACAGTTCAAATTTACCAGTTCTTCAGCTCCTTTGCCAATTTAGTCAATTCAGTAGATTAAGGAAGATTAGTATCTTCTCACTGTTTCACTAATAATTGAGCCAATTCAATTACTCCTGCAGATTTTTTCATTTCCTCTTGTTTAGTAATGGGAAGTTAAATCTACTGCACAACTGTTCTCAGGAGATGCATATGAAGGAACACTAGGCAGTTACATTTTCTGGATTTACTTTTTGATTCATAGTTATTTTTACCACGGGTGTTTTTATGTATTTCCTTGTGCAAACATTTGAAAGAAACCTTATTTCTGAGCTATTAAAGAATTAATAGTCATGATGTAAGTTAAACTCAGAACCACTAGTGAGAATGTATTCAAGACTGAATTCCTTAGGAGTTGAGCAGCTACATCAGCAGCTGTTTTTAACTTTGACACTAGCTGAGAACCTGCCTTCATGGGTATCTAGGTGGTGACAGCGAAAATCATAAAAGATGATCTGCATGCCGTGATGAAGTGAGGCATACTGACTGTTGTAGTAATTCCTCATGCAGACAGCTTACTGAATTAAACCTATACTCTTTAGTTCCGCAAGTGCTGAAATGTGATTTATAGAGCAAAGTCCCATTGTGCTTGTTAGAACAGAAAATAAGGAAGAAAATACAATATTTTGTTCTCAGTTTGGCCATTCGTTTATTACCAATGCATTGACCTTGGACCAAACTCTTTGATGGTTCCTAGTGGTTAGTTGCTGTGTTTGGAAACCTCTACAGTTACATTCATGTAAATACTCTGTCAGGTCCTTAAGAAATCCCTAGAGAAGTATGCAGGATAGCATCAGTAGTTCATAAAAACAAAAAAACAACCAAACAAAAAACCCACCTTAATTTTAATTGATAAAAACATGGAACTTTTTACCCTGGTTACTTCCATATGGAAAATCTGGCCAGAGAATGCACATGAGGAGATGCACAAACCTTTGCTTCTTTTAACATGCCATCTATTAGACAAATGTGACCAGATCCACACTTTGTTCTGGGCCCTTACTCCGGTATTTGCTGTTCCTGCCAGCAAAGGGAGGGCCTAATTTGGGGCAATTCAAGGAGATCTGGTGCCAGCTAGGACACTTTAGGAAGAGAGTCTAGGCTAGGAGTTTGGGGGGTGAGAACCACAGTTTATTCTGTCTTTAATAACTTGTATCAGAACTAGACTAGAAAGGTCAAGTCTCCAGCCAAGAAAATGCAATCAAATTCTTCATAATATCTGTCTGCAGTGAATAGACTTTAGACAAAAAGAGTGGTTTGAGTGTGCTGATCTGCTACTCCTAGTCATTAGTTGGGTTTTTCTTGGTTATGTGTTTGTAGGGCAATGAAGGTAACTTTTCTTTGGTAGAGGCACTGTGCAACAAAGCTATCATTATAAATAATGATGAGCATGTATCATCAAAGTCTTGTGATACACTTCAGATTGCCAACTGCAAAAATAACTGCTTTAATTATTAAAAGGTCATTTTTTCCTTTTGTTTTATTTTGCAACTACCTAGAAAGAACAGACTACATAATGGCAGGTATTTCTCTGCGAGTTCCATTATTACATTGACCCTTGACCTCAATGTGAGTGAGATACTTCACAAGAATTGAATTTCCAGTAGTTTCTTTATTGTGTTGCAGAAACTGCATATAGTTTAAGTACCATTTGCTAGAGACAAACTCTTTTTCTTGGTTGCTCAGCCAAATAAGTGAGTTAATCTGTATATTATTGCATGTAGTCTTTTAACAAGGTGAATGCTATCTATCACTTGTTTTCTTCTTGGTGTTAAAAAAAGAAAAAGAAAAAAGTAATTAAGTAGTTTAATCTTGGATAAATAAACATCTAATTTTTAATGCATAAATCATATTAACACCTAGAGGCTCTAAATAGGAATTAAGACTACTTGCTGCATATTAGCCAATATCCAAACAGCAAAACAGTCTCCCAAAAGTCACACAGGAAGCCTGTTATCTTCCTCTCCCTCCCAAACAGGAGGAAATCAGCAGCTTAACACTTCTAATTTCAATGCAGCGCTACATGTTCCTAGCTGTCAAACCCAATGGGTCCTATTCTGTTGCCAGTGTTGTTCTGAATATTGCTGTGTCGAGCCTTAGGACAGGGAATCTAGTCGCTCCCTCCTTTTCTCATGACTTTTCATCTCAGATAAGCAATCTATAGACAGTTTCCAGTTGTTCCCTGTTGGTGTTTGTCATCTGATAATGCCACTTATTGTGTTGAGATATGGCAGTTTCAGTCCCTAGGTAGTGAAAAATTGTAAGCTTTTGTGAAATACTGGTTGGAGTGCTAAAAGGAATTCAGCACCACAAGAGTTAATCCATCACTATCTATCTTCATTTGTTCACCCACTTGACTGAACAGTGCAGTATTAGACATATTCTCTCTTGATTCTAGCAATTATGCTGTTCCCATTACCTTCCTCTATTATGAGCTATTGAAGGTGTAAGTACAGCTATGAGAAAAGATTTCTTGAAAACTTTTTTTAATGGTAAAAAAATCTGAAAAGCAGGAAGAGAGAGTGTTATGGGTCACTTTGATCACTGGTCTACTAATATTTGCACTGGTAGGCTGCTGTTTTGAACATCTGTATACATGCTGAATCTGCGTGTTGAGCTTTCAGGGGCGTTCTTTGAACAAGCAATGAGAAGTATGGGACTGATCACACACCTCAGGAATCATGGTGCTTTATAATGTAACATCTCTGAGAAATACAAAGTAAAAAATAACTTATTTTTTTGGGGGGGCGGAAAGAAAGAGTTTTAAAGCTTATGTTTCTAAAGTGATTTTTTTTTTCCCACAGAAAAAATTAGTAGTGACAGGGAAACCTCAAAAGTGTCAGACATTTAATGTGAGAACACATGTAGTGCTCTCAAGCAACTTACCCACATCTGAGAAACCTTATAACTCCCAAGTAGAGATTAGTGGCTGGAATTTTCTATGAACTCATAAAATAATCTCTTGTTTTGAGCAGAGAAAAGGTAAAACAAATGATACATGGAAATGCACTTCAGAGCTACGTCTCCTGTTATTTTAACAAAAAGTGAAGATCTGGATGTAAATGTTCTTATCACAGCAGCATTTGTGGTAATTAGGAGTACTTTCCTTGTAGATGAATGATCACACAGAAATAAAATGCGATAAAAGTGTGCTCAGAATTAGGACCAAGAACAGTCAATCACCTTTTAAACTGATAGGACCATTTATTTATTAAAAGAAGTTCACCTGTTTTTAAATGAAAGCAGGTACTGGAGAATATTGCACAAGTCTGTGGGAGACTCTGCGGTAACCGGCTCACAGACATTAAGCCAAAGCATGAAAAATTCTCCCTCACCTCTGGTGGCTCAGCACCGATTACATATTGTTAATATTTTGGGGTGCTATGTAGCTATTCTGTGTATCTCTAAAACTGAGAGTTTCAACACTCAGATATTCAGCTTTGAAATACTTAAGCTAGGAGAGAAGGGAAGATTGTTAAATTGTGTAGAAATTAGAACTTGTATTGCAAAATAAGCAAATGAAGACTAGTGAGACTATGTTTCTGTACTGAAATAAGAAAGGCCAGATGTAACTTGTGAACTGTTATTCCAGAATAATTTTTTTGAACTACATAGAAGCTTGCTGTTAGGTAAATCCTGGACAAGTTTTCAATTAAGCTTCCTTACCTGCTGTTAGAGTCAAGCTAAAGGACACAACTCAACTTTATTGGTTTTAAAAGCCCAGCAAAACCTTTCCAGTTCCTTAGAAATCCAGTTCCTTAGCAACAAGGAGTGCTTGCATACACAAGGCATTTGGACTGTGTTTTAACAAAAAGATTTATTTCAATTAGAAATTTTTCAGTACTGTGTCAGTTTTCAGTCACATGGGATAAGCTTGAATTTACATCTCACATTCTGAAACCTGTTTTTCGATTTTAAAATGCTTTGGCTTATCTATTCATAATTTCTTCATATGGTTCTTTAAATACAAATTTCTTATCTCTGTGTTAGTGTCTAATGATAATATGAAATTTTTCCCTTAAATGAAACTTGACCTTATCTTTTGAATAAACCATAACGAGAGAATGTTCCTTAAAATACCTATGGAAGTATTATGAGCTACTGAACAACATCTGGTCGAGTTTCAAAGGAAGACTGTTGCAGAAACAAAATCTGTTCTAACCTTACAATTCCTGTGAATTTTGAAGAAAACACTATTAGATGATATATCATATTCTTTCCATTGCCGTGAGATGACAGGCAGCTGTGGCATGTTTTGTCAATTTTTGACTTCTTTTTAATACAAAGTATTCTAAATATTCTGTATCTAGAAGAATCAGTGTATTAGACCCTGTCAAAATAATCAGAGGTGCTCATATGAAAAGGGCTATATGCTGGCCACTAGGTGGTGTCTTTATTTAATTTCATTGAAAATAAGAAATTTGAGGTGTATAATGTTCAGTAACAAAGTATGTAGAAAGAATCAGAGAAATATATTGGCCAGTAACCTTTTATGTTGTTGTTTTCAAGCAACTCACAGAATCACAAAATCACCAGGGTTGGAAGGGAACACTGGAGATTGTCTATTCCAACCTCCCTGCCAAAGCAGGGTCACCTAAAGCAGGTTGCACAGGATGGCGTCCAGGCAGATTTGGAAAGTCTTCAGTGTCAGAAACTCCACCACCTCTCTGGGCAGCCTCTTCCAGTGCTCTGCCACCCTCAAAGGAAAGAAGTTCCTCCTCATGTTTAGATGGAACTTCCTATGGTCAAGTTTGTGCCCATTACCTCTTGTCCTATCACTGGGCACCACTGAAAAAAGACTGCTGCCATCCTCCTGACACCCTTTCTTTAAGTATTTATAGGCATTGATGAGATCTCCCCTTCAGCCTCCGCTTCTCCAGATGAAAAACACCCAAGTCCCTCAGCCTTTCCTCATAAGAAAGATGTTTCAGTCCCCTAATCATCTTTGTAGCCCTCTGCTGTACCCTCTCCAGCAGTTCCCTGTCCTTTTTGAACCGGGGAGCCCAGAACTGGACACAGTACTCCAGGTGCAGCCTCACCAGGGCAGAGTAGAGGGGGAGGAGAACCTCCCGCTACCTGCTTGCCACACTCCTCTTGATGCACCCCAGGATGCCACTGGCCTTCTTGGCCACAAGGACACATTGCTGCCTCATGGTCATCCTGTTGTCCACCAGGACTCCCAGGTCCCTCTCTGCAGAGCTGCTTTCCAGCAGGTCAGCCCCTAACCTGTACTGGTGCATGGGGTTATTCTTCCCCAGGTGCAGCACCCTACATTTGCCCTTGTTGAACTTCATGAGGTTTCTCTCTGCCCAACTCTCCAGCCTGTCCAGGTCATGCTGAATGGCAGCACAGCCTGTGGTGTGTCAGCCACCCCTCCCGGTTTTGTGTCATCAGCAAACTTGCTGATGGTACCCTCTATCCCTTCATCCAGGTCATTGAGGAATATGTTAAACAGGACTGGACCCAGTATTGACCCCTGGGGAACCACACTTGTCGCTGACCTCCAACTAGACTCTGTGCCACTAAGCACAACCCTCTGAGCTCTATCTGCCAGCCAGTTTTCAATCCACCCCACCATCCATTCATCCAACCCACACTTCCTAAGCTTGCCTATGAGGATGCTGTGGGAGACAGCGTCAAAAGCCTTGCTGAAGTCAAGGTAGACAACATCCACTGCCCTCCCCTCATCTATCCATCCAGTCACGCCATTGTAGAAGGCTATCAGATTAGTCAGACATGACTTCCCCTTGGTGAATCGATGTTGGCTACTTCTGATAACCTTCTTTTCCTCCAGGTGCTTTCAGATGACACCCAGAACGAGCTGTTCCATCATCTTTCCAGGGATGGAGGTGAGGCTGACTGGCTTGTAGTTTCCCAGGTCTTCCTTCTTGCCCTTTTTGAAGGCTGGAGTGACATTGGCTTTCCTCCAGTCCTCAGGTACCTTGCCTGTTCTTCAGGACCTTTCAAACATGATGGAGAGCGGCCCAGCAATGACTTCTGCCAGCTCCCTCAACACTCGCGGGTGCATCCCATCAGGACCCATGGACTTGTGAATATCCAGTTAACTTAACTGATCTCTAACTTGATCCTCCTCAATCAAGCGAAAGTCTTCCTTCCTTCAGACTTTCTCTGTTACTTGTAAAGTCTGGGGCTCCTGAGGGCTGACCTGAACAGTAAAGTCTGAAGCAAAGAAGACATTCAGGAATTCCGCCTTTTCTGCATCATCTGTCACCATGGCCCCCCTGTCTCATTCAACAGTGGGCCCACATTTTCTCTAGTTTTCCTTTTGCCTCCTATGTACTTGAAGAAACCCTTCCTGTTGACCTTGAAATCCCTTGCCAGATTTAATTCCAAGGAGGCCTTGGCTTTCCTTGTTTCATCCCTGCATACTCTGGCAACATTCTTGTAATCTTCCCAAGTGGTCAGTCCCTTCTTCCACTCACTGTAAACTTCTGTCTTCCGCTCGAGTTTTTTCAGAAGCTCCCTGCTCAACCATGCAGCTCTCCTGCTTCCCTTGCCTGATTTCTTGCTCTTAGGGATGCACCCATCCTGAGCTTGGAGGAAGAGATACTTGAATATCAATGAGCTCTCTTGAGCCCCCCTACCCTCTAGAGCCCTAAATATTCTCTTAAATATTCTCCTAATACTCTCCAATATCTATAGTTTAAAACATAGTGGTCTTTCATAGCTAGAGAATACTGTACTCCAGCGGAGGTGCAGAGGAGATTCCTGAGTGGATTACCACCTACTCTTTATAGTCAGTGCAGTATTTTGAGCAGCGGATACAGCACCAGCAAGAGAAGCTCAGGCATAAATATTTTTCCTTTTAAGACAATGCAGTTTTTATCAGAACTGTTGCAATAGGAGTTTTATTGATTTTTAAGGATTTCTTGCCCAACGAATAAGAGGGAAGAACAGAGCATTCATAGCAGAAAAGATGCTGTAGACTCTCTTAGCAATGGAGAAAAATTCATTAATAGGGAGAGAAGAAATGTTTATAAATATATATTCTGAGACAGGCAAGATCCCTCCAACCCTCCACCAAAATCCACTGATCAAAAACAAAACAAAAAATCAGAAATGCTGAAGGCTTGGTGGGGAGAGGAGGTCACAGTCAGTCATGACATATGTTAATATCAGAATTTAGCATGAAATTTTTGAGCTTAGGTCAGTTCCCTGCATTTGAAGAAAGGCGTACAGGTTGGTCTGTCCATTAGAAACCAAAACTAGGAAGAGAAATCTAACTACTAACTTTAAGGCAAGCTTTAATGTCCATGGTATTGTGACCCTAAGGTATAAATTTGGGAAGTATGGAGAATGCAAAAGAGAAGTAGCCAGATTTTAATGAGCCATGCAACATTTCATCAAGTCTTGGAATTCTGGAGAGATGAAGTACTTCTCAGCAGTGCTTTATGCAGAAAACTCCTCATTGGTTATTATTAGAGAATTAAATGAAGTAATTTTTTTTCTTTTTATTTTGTTTCCTAATTTATCTTTCATGATAATTAAATACACATGGCTTTACCTGTGCAGAAATGGGGAGGAAAAGTAAATGAACATTACAGAAAGCAATGCTTAAAGCTAGAGTAATGCCTTGAACGCTAAATTCCAAGAGGAATGCTGTTGTATATGAAGATTTTATTGGCATTCACTTAGAATGACCTGAATAATTTATTGGTGCCTTTCTGCTTGTCTGCAATGCATTCTGATACACCCATAATACAGCCTTAATGTCCTCAGTTGGAAATGGTGGTAGGAGTAAAAGTGTCTCTCTCATATTAAATATATAGTATGTTATAAAAACCTGAGAGTTGCATAAAGGTGGTTGTAAATTATGAGTTATGAAATGCAGACAGTTGATGACAAATGAAAATCAATGGTAAATTCTACAGCAAATAAGGGTAAGGACAAGAAGAAGCATTTTAATATCTCTAGGAAAAAAAGACCTTAGCTTTGATTTAGATAGGTTGCTAAGAAAGGAGAGCAATAATTCAGAAGGCAGATATGTTTGAATAAATACTAATTTAGTGCTTGCAGAAAGACTGTCGATGGTGGTTTCACATGTCTAAGTTGTGTGTACCTTCTAGTTCAAGAGTATCTAGAGTAGGTATTAAAGAACAAAAACTCAAGATGTGTATTCGAGGTATTTAATAAAAAAGACTTAAATGCAAAAGGAAGAATTAGGAGTCCCACAATACAAAACATCAAGGGTGGGGGTGATCTCATGTGCAACTGCTGCCTTGTGTCCATTCTGGCCCCGTTCCCAGTTAATGGGCTGGCTTCTTGGCCATGATCCATATTCCTTAAATCATAATTTTGTGCATGTCATGCCTGAGTATAGCTGCATGAGCAACTCAGAGCAACAAACTGGTTATGAACTTGTATTGCAGCTGACAGTCTGTGGCACACAAGTGGCACCCATCCATTGCCTTTCAGCTCTGCAGTGTTTCCCCAGGGCCCTGCTCACTGTCCTTCCCCCCTTTCTGTCATCCATCTATTGTTTAGGGAGCTTAGGACCAGGTTCTGGACCTGGCAGTGGGGGCTAAATTCAAAAAAGATGCTACGTGGTTAGTTTGTTTCCCTTCAGATCTCAAGCCTATAGTTTCTTATTTAGCTACAAAAATAAATAATTCTGAAGTAATTTTATAGTCGAGAATCCTGAAAGAATGAACACGGTAGTTCTCTTAGTTAGTGCTGCCAATATATAAGATATTCTACAATACTGATGATATTCCAGATAATGAGAAAAAAGCTCCAGCAAGCCAAAAAGCTGATGTCCCAAGATGCCTCTGTCACACTTTCTGCTTCTTGCCAAAGTGTGTTGACGCAGCAGAATTTGTATAGGAACAGGACAAGTTGCAACGTAGTATTATACAGTTTGTTTCTGGCTACTTTTTCTTTTCTGAGGGCCTCGTTTTATCAAAACTACATATTACCAATTTTGTGTTTTGTTAAATATAAATGATCTTTCAGAGAACTAGATGGCTATAGATAGCTTAAGAACTACAAGAAGCAATATTTCACAACCTGTAAGGCAAATGAAACTGTAAGGTCAAGGAGAGGAGCTGCAAGACATTGTGGAAAGACTAAATAAAATTGTAGCCATTGTACACTGTGTTTTGGCTACGTATGCCTCGAAACCTTAAAAAGAAACAAAACCCAGCAACAACAAAGTCCACTAAAGTTTTAAAACATGTTAGGAGATTACTCCAGTTGTGATCACTTTTAGTATTCAATTTAATTCTCTTCTAACGCAGTCTGTAAAGGTGCTGAGATCTGACTTGACAGGCACTATTGGGAAAAACAAGTCTTCTAAGAGTATTCAACTGTAAAAAAACTTATAGCATTTTTGTCAAATGTTACAGGTAGCAGATAAGAAAAGACTTTTGCTACCGTAACATCTGATAGCATGAAGTCAATGTTCAACTTTAAATTACCATTCTCAGTTAACTGTGGAAAAAAACCCTTGATAAATGTGGTCAAAGTATCTTCTAAATAAAGGATACATGAAAAAGGAATTATAGTAGAATTCAGTTCTGCAAAAGAAAGTTAATTAAAAAACAATTAACCACTGACTATATTTCAATTCAGTTAAAAAAAACCCCACACAACTGAATATATATAACTTATTAGAGACTTACAAATGTACAGTTTGCACAGTTTTTTCTTTTTTGTTGCATCAGCATCCTGGAATGTATTGGAAGACAAGTAGATCTCCACCTGAGAGCAGAACTGAGTGAGTTTTAGGTCACTGGAATTATGTAGAGCTAAAATATTTTTGTTCTGAAGTATTGTGCACATGAAATGAAGAGGGCAGTCATTTCACAGAGCTGTATTAAAGTGCACATATAAAATACTCAAAGACAAATTTTGACTTTTTGGGGGCTTTCTAACCCAAATTATTAGAATTTTTAGGATCTGAGTGTTTCAATGTGGGTGCCATCAAAAAAACAGTGGTTTGCTAGGAAATTTAGGAAAAAAAGGGTGTCCTTGTTATATACCACACCGATGAGGAAGGGTAACAATGTAATTTCATGGAAAAATAAGAAAACACAATTGCAAGAACAAGGTTTAGCTGAGAATGTGGCACTCCATAATTGAAACCATCCCTGCTATACAGGGAAGGGTAGACAATAAAGTCTGGCAGACAGTAAAGAAAAAAGATTTTTTCGTTATTAAAAGCCTTATATATTTAATCTTCTTTCCACCAAAACAGCTGTAAAAGGAGACCAAGAAATGCTAGAAGAAGCCATTTTACCTCTCCGAGGAGCAAGATGTGCACTGACAGTGCTAGTAAACTCTATGCCAAGAAACTAATAAGGAAAGCATTATACTTTCCTGAGTGCCATGGTTAGCACTGACATACACAACACAATGTCAACACTTGGCATCATGTCTGTCCTCCTTTCTAGAGCAGAATGAGAGACGTTCACTGTCTAGATCAAATGTGGCACGGAAAGTTTACTAAAAATGGTGGTGTTGCTTAGAATTTTAGGAAATTATTTTATACAACTGTGTGGGGTGGTGGTTTTTGTTCCTTTTGTATATTTATGGCCTAAACTTGCAAAGGATGTGTTATATAATAACCTTAATATAAATTAAATTGCCTTCTACAGTTATGCACAGATGAAGCCTTAATGAAAAGAAAAATAGGATCAGATGTTTTCCTTTCTTCTCATGCCACTGGAAGTGTTGTCTTTCTGATTTCTGGGAACATCGTTGTAATTCCAGTGGTATCTGCTATTGCTGAAGGTACTAGGAGATGTCCTCAGTTGGGCTGATGGTGAATAAAACCAGTTTCTGTTGGATCTGACATAATAGGGAACAAATTTAACAAAATTGCTAATCAAAGTTAATTTTCAAAGAAAAAAATCAACCAACAGTTATTTTGCCACTAATTTTGAATTTTAAATAGCTAATTTTGGAGCATCATCCCCACTTCAATGTAAGTGTGAACATAATGTTGGAAGAGTGAGGGGGGGGTCGTGTGTTAGTGTCTTTGTCCAGCAATGGATGAGGTGGATTTTTGTCATGAAATAGCAATCTGTCCAACTTGGGTACTGGCTTATGCTTTCTTAAGGTGACTGTTTCTTTCCATTGTTTGGAAAGGAATCTGAAATCTCTCCATTTACAACTGTTTGTTCTGCTGCCTGTTTCAGCTGAAGAGCTTAAATACCTTCAGCTGGCTTTCTCTGCTCTGTGCTGTGTTACAACCAAAGAGCAGAAGCATCTGAAGAAATGGCATTTTCCCTGTAATTTTAGCGTAGGGTTTTAATATAAAGTGAACTTTTGCTACAGTTGAAATAAATATCCTGGTCTATGAACTGCAGTAGCTAAGTCTGATTGGAATTCTGTTCTGAAACCATAAATTATTCAAAACCTAGTTGTGATGAATGATTTTTAAAATACATGGATGACCAAGTGAGAATGCCAGTGGTTGATTATATACTGTAGACACAATGTTATGGGTATTGTAAACCCGTAAGTGTTCAGATATAAAATAGAAATATCAGACATTCTGTGTATCTGATTATTTTACTTTCAATTACCTATAGCATATAATAATCTGCTTGGAGAGCTGGCAAATAGATCTTTTTGGAATGGAAATGTTTTCTAGTAATGCTTCCTCAATGCCCTTTACTCGCACCCATTAATCATCTCTCTGAATTGCTCTTTTGGGAGACAAAAGAAATTTTGCTGTGCACACCCTGATTTCATCTCTATGCTTTAAATAGCTTTTGTTTTTCTTTTCTGAATGTTGCTTAAAAATATGCTGAAGAACTATGTGATCACTGTGTTTCTCATATGTATACAAGCTGAATTCTCAGGAGCATTTTCTATCTAGTTATAGAAGAAGTTATTGACAAAATTTACATTTAAAAAAAACCTAAACCCAAAACTTGCTCACTGTAAAAGCCTTTCATTCTGCATATCATGGATTCTCTTTGGGTTTAACTGACAAATCATTAGAAAGAAATCTTATTTCTATGGGAAGAGACCTAACACTACTTGTCAAGACACTTTTCAAACTAGTGACTTTAAATAATGGGCTAACGCTCTGATTTAATGGTGCCCTGGCCTCATTGTAAGAACGGGAGGAAAATGAAAAAAGTCTCTATTCAATGCATAGGAGTCATTCAAAACATCATTTTAAAATGAATGTATAAATACTAAAAAACTGGAAGAGTACCCTACTTTGTCTAATGTTAGGTCTCTTTTATTAACGTCAGAGACCAATCATTTAGCAAACTACTGGGCTAGGAAGTTTGTAATTTGAATTTGTGAAATGTGAATCCTAAAGGTATCAAATTTAAGTGAAGAAATTCTCTCCACAGTACAAAAAATGATCCTCCTTTACATAGAACAAATTCACTCTCCTTCGTTAAGCGATGAGTTCTCAATCATTAAAGACTTCCTGGTTTTTAAAGACAGAGTGAGTACACATATATTTTAAAATGAGAGTTAAGGTTTGCTGGAAAGTATGCTTTTACTGAGCAGTCGAAGCTACTTAGGAATAGAAAATATAGCAAAGCAAATTGACTAATTTTACACTACTGTTCTTAGGAGAAGGATTATTTTGAATTTCACACAATATTTTCAAAACTCAAGCTTCTTTCAAACTTATTAGAGGAAAAGGTGAAAAGAAGCAGTAGTAGCATTTTGAGAACTGCCCAGATGCCCATCTCCAGTGGAAATGGACTTTTAACAAGGAAACAGAGAGAAGATAAAGATAGAATAACCTATCCAATCGCCACATATATTTTCAAAGGTTATTGTTTAGTTTTGGCTGAGTCACACTGTAGTACTCTTAACCAGAATAATGGAAAATATGGAGAGTTTTCCTTAAAGAGAAACAAGTGTTTTTTCCAAACTTCAGTGTCGTTACAGATGACAATCTTATTCACAGCAACAAGTTTCTTGTGCAAGCTCCTGTAATACCTTCTTGGTTAAGCTGGACCAAATTTAATTTTGTTGCAAATTTATTGACATCTGAAGATGGAAACTTTTTGTTCTCTGTCTTCTGTTGTTTTTTCAGTCAAAACAAATTTTATATATTTATCTAAAATAATAACTTGACAGAATCTTGAAAAAAACTTTAACAGTGATCACGCTAAGGTTTTCAACTGCAAAAATTTGTGGACATTTATTACCTATGTTTTTCCTATCACAAAGAAATACATGGCGTACACTTTCTCCTGAAAGAGATCATAAGAAAGGTTTCTGACTTTGTTTGACCTTGTAGGAAATGAACCAGCCGTAACTTTTAAGTGTTGCATAAACTAGGTCAGCGTAAGAAACAATAAGCTAGCGAGAAAGCTGCCCGGGGTGACTGAATTTGTTGCAGAGGTCATATTTACCTATGTGTCATTGATGTACTTCAGGCAGTTTAAGAAATTGTAGGTTTTCAGACAGCTTTAGCAACCATCTTTCCACCATCTTCTGTGTGTTGAGCACACAACGTGGCTCCACTCTTAGCTCTCATCTACGTGTATGTGAAGTGTGAGACGCACTGAGGTCTTTGGAGGTGCGGGTTTTCAGTGAAGTGCTGGCTGCACAGTCTCTACTTGTATAAATAATTCTATTTAGCACTTTATTTCTTAAAATGTAACACTTTATATTAAAATTCATTGTACTTTTGGGGATGGTGGGGAAGAATAAAGTACTGACTGTTTCTTGTTTCCATGCTTTAAGTTGGAGTATATATTCCTGTTCTTTCCAATGACTCTTATTACTTTTAAATATTTTTAGGATTCAGATTATTTTTCTAGTATAGTGGTGATTTTTTTAAAGCATAAAAAAGTGGTATATGTTTAATATTTATAATGTTTATATCAACAGAGGACTTCATTGTTGAACTAAAGAATTAACAGTCAAGTAGGCATTTTCCTTTTCCAGCACAGAGAATTCTTGCAGACACCCATGTTTAGTGCACTCTAAATAGAGGGGGAAATAGCAGATGAATGACTTGCAATTTCTTTTTTTTTTTTTCTTTTTTTTTCTTCTTTCCAGTTGATTTGAATAGCAGGGAGAAAAAAATATCATGGAACTATATACACTTAGGCTTTAATTGCTACTTACTTTTGACAATTGGAGATGCTATTAGGAGTGTAAAAGAACATATAAATAGGTTTCATCCAAGTTGCAAGAAGCTATAGCATTGGTAATACTCATTTTAGATCAGAGGAGAAACTGAGCTGTGTTTTAACTAAGGTAAAAGGAATTACATTGATGTTATTGAGAACAGAGAAAGCCTTAGCTCTCAAAGGGTCCTAAATTCCCAGATGAACTGTGCTGTTTTGTCACTAGATACTATTTCTCATAAATGTGGATTGGACCACAATGTTTAAGGAAAAAGCTATACCAAGCTTGATTCATTCATTACAGGTGAACTGCATCCTTAGGGTACAGGCAGCTGTGACCATTCAGTGCTCAGAAGGAATAAAAATGTGTCTGACTCACCTCCCCTTCTTTCTTCCCAAGAGTGTGCAGGTGCATTAAGAGATTTTTCTGATTCATTGCAGTGCTCTACCGTTTTTGCTCTCTCGACCAGGTCTGATGGAGCCTGTACTACCTCTGGAATGGCAGTCTGCTCACTCAGCATCCAACGGTTTACAGCGTGCCACCAACTGGTTTTTTTCAGCAGAAAACAGACTATCCAAAGCCTGTACTAAACCTAAAATCTTTATGTGTGTATAATTTTCTTTGTGCCAATGTTTTTTTTTCATTTTGTGTGATACTAATCTGTTTAGACCTGGTTTGCACTCTGTCTACCTCTGTGTTGGGCAATAGCTGGCAGATGGATTTTGGTTTTTTTGTATATTCAAGTAGGGAATATCCTGCTACAAACAATAGAATGAGGCATGCACACACATGAGAAGTATGCCATCCTACATGTAGAGTGAAAACTCAGCTTTTTTTATACATTGTCATGAACTCATGTTGGGGCTGACACAAATATTTCATGTTCTCACTTGGTTAATTAGATCAGATTCCTCTGTGTGGCAGCTATTTTCAAAAACTTTTTCTCTTGCATCATACTTAATAATAGTGATGGAGTATGTCTTTCTAGATACACTATGTCTTATTCACTGAAAGTTGGTTTTATATCATGTTTCTAGAAAAATGGAAAATGTGACATGGCTTTATAGTTTAAACTGTAGTGGTATTCATCCCAGTGCAAATGTATTCAAATTAAATTGTCTTTGCTGATTCTCTGTCACAAACAGTGGCTCTTCCCTGTGCTGACAGCTTTTCTTGGAAATGTAAGGAGAAAAGAGTTCATGAGGCTGGCGTTGTCCCTAGAAACTTAGTCACATACAATCCATTCTCTTACATGCACCTTGCAGTGAATCACTCCTGCAGTAATCTGTAGGTGTCGATGCAGAGGTTCAGAACGACCGTAGTGGGTCTTCAGCTCAAGGTGTTTGTAGAGATAATTTATGTGCCCGGTCAAGGAGACGTAAGTGTTGGTTAGTAAAGTGGGGGGAAAACCTGAGACCCTCCCTGTATAGGTTATTATAAAGAGCTCTTTGGCCTCTAGATGACACTGTGTACCTAATACTGTACTCAGTCTCTAGACCAGAAATTCCTGTCCATCTCTCTCTTCCCTTCTCATTGTAATTAAGAGCAGTTGCTGCCTGTTTTGCATAAGCATTCACAACCCTGAAAGAAGTAAATGGAAGAATGTTGCTGTTATTCAAAACAATCACAAAACCCACAAAAGGGTAAGACTGAAAGGTAAAAGCCAGGAGTGTTATGATCATGGCTATTTGAATGTTTATTTACAGCTTTATAATCAAATTTGTGACTGCAGTAATTTGTGCCTCGGTTGACATTTCCTCACAATGTCTGGGATGATGTGAGGATGGAGAGAAGGTTCTCTGTTTGAATGCATGTTTACAGCCTGGCTTTAAAAAAATCACTTTGAGCCAAAAGCTGGCATTCAGGAGCAAAGTGTATGTGTAAATATTCAAAACTTTTATTGAAAACAGATGGGTTTGGGGGGATTTTGGTTTTGAGTTTAGTTCATTTGTTTTCCCTAAGCTACTAGTTGAGTAAAATGTAAAAAAAAATACAAAAAAATCTCAGTGTGAACTTTTTTTTTTGGTGGAATTTGTGTGTCTAGTTCACAATCATTTCTATTTTTTGCCTACTGCATTAAAGAGGCAGTCCTATGCTGTACTAGGACTGCTGCTTTGTACTTAACTTGTCCGTTGTATCTGACAGAGATGGATTGCAGAGGGCGGCATTTAGGGTTATCATTAAAGTGTGGTACAAATGGGATAAATCCTTATACCAGCACATTTCAATGATATCTCAAGCAGAGACGCAAGTGGTAACCCTCACTGACACCTTCTGTGAAGAGCAAAACAACAATAAATGAAAGAGTGATAACTCCAAACCTGAAAAAAACTGGTGGACTAGTGTGTGCTATAAAATTGGCTCACGTAGAGTAAAGTTACAGTATTACTTTTGGGATAGTGACTCTAAGTTTTCTAAGAAAATGAATGCTTAAGTGTTCATTTACTCTAAGTTACACCAGCTGTAGTTTTATCAGGGGAACTAACAAGTATTACATCTCTCACCGTCTTTGAAGCTAGCTGGTACAGTAGACAAACTCCTGGATATATGATACTGGAAAAATCATAGAGTTGCAGCCCCTTTTAGAGTCTGAACATACTCCGAAGTCGTGTGGTAACAAACTTCATAGCTGATTTCAACTTGTGTGTGTGTGTGTGAAAGAGAGAATATACTGTGGCAGGTATTTCAGTCACTAGTTTGAGGGTGTTAGGAAATGTGAAGCTAAGCATCTTTTCAGAGCCCGTTTGAGCGCCTGCAGGTTTACGTGAGAAGGGCTTCATAGTACCTAGCTTGGATCTAGGTTCACATGTAATACCTAGCATTTTTGCTGTAGTGGAAAGTAGCAGTTTCTCCCTGAGTGAGAGGAGATAAGGCAATAGTTGAGCTTTCATACCATACTAATGAATACAGTATGTATACATATGGCTGGGATATGATTTTAGTTAGTTTGTATTAAATCCCTCCTCCCAATTTTCTTCCTTGTGGTGATGGACGGAGAAAAGAGTGGTTTAATATTGTAAGACAAATAAAGGAAAATAATGGACTTTAAGGTGGTTTTTACATATTAAATCTGTTAGAACATTAAAAATACAAATCAGATAATACTGTCTCAGTTTTCATAATGGGCATAGATTCAGAAATTATGTGGTGACTGATAAGTCAGTAACTCTGACTTTAAAATGACAGAAATTCTGATTTTTTTTTCTTTTCTTTTTTTTAATCCACCTTTGCTGCTGAGGAAGGGGAGGGAGTCAAAAAGGGGTTTAGACAGCTAGGATGAAATATGGAGACCTACTGTGAAATATTGGTTAACAACAGATAAGAAAAGACCTGAAGGTGTTGAAAATTTGAACACACACAAATCAGCAGATCCGGGTGATATAGATTTTATGATACTGAGACAACCAGATAATGAATGTGCAGAATTACTGTGAAGCATATTCAACAAGTAACAGAGAACGAGAATGCTGAAGTAGATCTTAAAGGGTGAAATAGAAATTAAAAAATGGAAATGCTGGGATATTCAGATAGAAAAAGATACTGAGATGTACAATCAATAATTTCCCTTCCTTCCTTAAGAAGATAATGGAACAAATAGGAAAACAAAAATGGGTAACCATCTCTGGAGTAAAAAGGCTGTAGAGTAAAAGGTTAATATAGTTTCATAAAACCAATATTTTCCTTAGTAAGATTACGGTGCAGATTTACTGCTTATTTAGCTTTTTGCGTAAGAGCAGCAATTTTTTAATGAAAGAGGAAATACGTTGATTTTTTTCTTGGAATACTTTACAAAACTTTTCTATTTTTTTTCACAGACGTTACTTTTTATATGGTATTTCTATTTCAAATGACCTTAGCATAACGATGAAGAATGTTCTCATATTTGCATACTGAAAACAAAAGGCAGAGGCAACAGAAGGGCTGTTGGAAAGGATGTCTATCTTCTACAAAATCTCGTATTAAAAAGTCCTATTTGATATCTTTCTGAACGGTTGGGAAAAGACAGATTTTGAGTGGAATGCGTTAATGATACTAAATCAAGAGCCACTGAAAATATCACTGAGAACAAAATACAGTAAAAAGGATTTGGGGAGATCAGAAAGATCAGCAGGAAAACAACAAAATGAGATTCATCTCCTGAAAATGCAGACTGTGGGAAAGTGGCGCAATCTCAGTGGAAAAGAGGAACCTCAGGAACTATGGTGACAAATGAGATTTGTGGCTGGTAAGGGGCAGTAAATTAAATACAACTTCACAATGAAATAGGTAGGCATCCCTAGGAGGTGCTGGCATATTTTGCAATGTCATGGTGTAGGACAGTAATAACTCTATAGGTCTTCACTGCATTTCAAGTGAGGCTGGTAATTTGCATCCAGTTAAATTGAGCCCCAAATGGGAAGGGGCACAACACTACCAGGTTTTCTTACAGCGAATGATATATCCTCATAAAAATATCTTATAACTCTTGTGAAGTGCTTTTTTTTGCTCTTCACTTCTTGATCTTGTTGAGTGATGGAAAGTGGGGAAGAGAAGAGAAGAGCAGCCTCATTGCATATCATCTTTTCCCCCCCTCTCATGTCATCTTAAATTTGTCACTCTTCCTTCAGTTATATTTTCAGTTTTACTACAGAATCACTGGCTATCAGCACTTCTAGTGCTAGCCCTGTCAGACCTGTATAGTTGGTATTTATGGCTCCTTCTTAGGACATAATGTTTTATCTGATTGCACCAGTCATATTCGCTGGGGCTCTGCAGCACCTGGGGTTTGAATGTCAATGTCAGTTCATTTGGGGTCTGAATGCCAATGCCAATGTTCATTGGTGCCCTCTAAGCTTGCGCCGAGAAAGGCCCTGACCCCTCAAAAGACAACCTTGACGTGTCCCTTGTTATGGTGCTGCACAGGACAGAGAGGCTGCAGCTCTGAGGATGAGGTCGATAGGCCCACGCATGATGGAGAAGAGCTGTTGGATGTGACAAAGAGGAGTCCTGGCTTTTCCTTCCAGTAATAAGTTAATGTGCTTTAAAGGACATTTATATTTCTTGTTATCTTGCTGTTGTTGTTTTTGCAGCTTACTACTTTTTCTGGATTATTCACAAGTTTATAAAGGATGTATTTTTATGTTGAGCTTGCCTGACTCCCTTTATTGGCTGCTAGCAGTAAAACCTTACAGTTTTGAGGAAAATCTGGTGCTTTTTCAAGTTCCCATTCTCACAAATTGTAAGTTGTGTCCTACATAAAGTCATATAGAAGCGGTAAGTGTCATTTTATACAGGAATAAGTGGAAATTGATAGGTTTTTTCTTATACTGTATAATGTGAAGCCAAATGTGTTTTAATACTGTCCTGATATCCAGCCATTAAAAATTGAACAGTGCTTAGAGGTTGCATAAGTTTAAAAGTTGCATACCCTGTTTCTTGATTCTTCTGTTAAATGAAAGCTGTTACACTGTTTTAGTTTGTTCCATGGAAAAACCTTGACCTCTTCATATATAGAGATGGAAAAAAAAAAAGGGGGGTGAGGGTGGAAAAAAAGGTAACCATCAAGGTAGTTTTTGACTTGCAATTTTTGTATGAGATGGATTTTCTCTAGGTTTGTGTCAGGCGTAAAACTACACAGCTCTCTGACTAAAATTCTATTTAAAAAATGAGCATGGGGAGTGACAAAAAGGCCTCTGAGTTTTCTGGGGTTTGGGGGAGAGTTTTAGTGGGGGAGATGTTCTATGTTTTGTGGATGAGCACTGACACTTTCTTACAAAATGTCAGTCTGAATTTATTTAAAGAGAAATAAACTTTGTCTTTAAGAAAAATAAAGTGCTGCAGCTTTTCAAAAAAATGTGGTGTTT
The DNA here is from genome assembly GCA_008921705.1 of Burhinus oedicnemus. NCBI lineage: Eukaryota > Metazoa > Chordata > Aves > Charadriiformes > Burhinidae > Burhinus > Burhinus oedicnemus. The sequence goes on from VFFE01007583.1 coordinate 1,700,724, forward strand.
TAATATATATATATTTTAAACAAACGTGAGTTTTATCGTAAGTGCTTGGCACAACAAGTTCCTGGGCTCAGGTAAGATCTCTGAACACTCTTATAATGCAAATCTGAATAATTTATACAATTATTTTATAGCTATCTACATTATCAATATGTCATGTGTCTCACAGTTATTACTGTTTTAAATTTGATTTTGAGCTTCCTTTTAATTAATTTTTGGCTTCTATCAGTAAGCCCAAATCTATACTTAACTTCATTTAAACTGTGTTGCTTCATGAGGACTCTCTTTACAGACAATAATACTTTCTTCCTTTCAATTTTGTTGCTGATTCCAATACAGGCAAAATAAAAATATTTATGCTAGTGCTTTCCTGACAAAATACTGAATTTATATTTGCCTCTAAAAAAGAGATTCTGCCTTTGAAGAAAATTGTGACATATGGCTATAATATCTTACCCCCTTACATTTTTCAAACTGTGTTTTTTGCACACACTGAATTCATTGTTTGTCTCCTTTTGAACAAATTTGTAGAATGTTAAGAAACCAGAGCTAAACCCATACCTAAACCACATTTTGTCTGACCTTTCCTACCTTTTCTGAATATTTGTTCAGACAACTGTAACATACCCTTAATGTATTATTTTACATCTGTCTTGTTCTTTAATTTCCAATCTTTTCAATGAAAACAAATAGTATACTTAGAATATGATTTTCAAACGACTAATATTTTGCAAATGATCCACATTATGCTCAATATCAGTCTTTGAATTAGTTGCATGGTGGATTGTCTGCCACTCAGGCTAGTGAAATAAATATGGCAGATAGCTGTAATAAGTCATCATGCTCTGTAAAAGCGAGCTATTGCACCTAATCAGGTGAAACATACATTTTGCAAGGCAATTTGAAGTAGGAATGTTGTGAGTTGAGAGTCTCAAGTTGTATTCTCTGTTCTTTGGGAAATGCTTTTTAACAATAAAATCTTTCTCCATCCCCATCTCTTATTTTTTCTCACTGGTGGGAATGGTGTCCATCCCCTCTGCATACCGCTTCCTTATTTTCATCATCTTGTCTACTGTAACAATCTCAACTCTTTTCCAGTGTGACTCCTCACAATCTCTGCTCATATCATTGTCTCTTTATCCTAATCCTGTTATCTTCCGATTGCCAGGGTACATAGCACCTCTTTTCCTGGTTCTGAGCCTATGCTATATTCACCCCTCGTTGCCAGAGATTAATTGTAAGGGAAATTGTCTCTTTGTCCCAGCCTTAAGAAGCACCATGCCCAACGCATATGGTTGCTACCTTTCCTCGGAGCCTGTGATGGGTAGTATTTGTTTTTCTTTATATGTTCACTACTACACTATGTGACTTCAAGAGAAGAGCACCCATGTTGTCCTGAAATGCTTGCTGGGAAGAATATTGCACAGTATCCTCTGGTTTCTAGGGAGCTCCCTGTCCCTCATCTTCTGATGTCTGGCCCTCTGCTCCTACCTCTGTGCAGTGATTCCCCTCTGAATCTTTTCTGCCTGATTCTCTTGTGACACCTTCTGTTTCTTGGGAGCTTTTCTGCTTGCAACGTTCTTGGCTGCTCCCAGAAAATAAGCAATGTTTGCTCTTCAGGAAATCACAGATTTTACTGAAGCAAAGCTTAGAAACAAATATTCAGCTGCAAGGACATACTGTCCCCAGGGAGAATTGATTCTAAACCTGCCTCACTTTCCCGTATTCTTTCTCACCATGTTACTTTGAAGTATCATTATTTAAAACCTAAGTGTGCCAGTATTATGGTTTACATTTTAATAAAATCTGGATATTTCTGTTATCCGTGAGGAAGTAAGTGTAAAAAGAAGATCTAGGTAGGTTTGCTTTACAGCTCTGACTGACTTAGGGTCCCATTACAGAGTCCAAATGTTGCACTGTGCATGTGGAACTAAAAGATTTCGGTGGTTGGTAGCTAGGACAGGCTTCTGTAGGATCATGTGCCTCTTTGAGAGGAGATTGAGTACCATACTAAAATCAAGTCTCCCTTGCAAAGTGTGAAGTGTCCATTCTTAGCAAACTAAGTCTTTCTGAGAGCTGGGCAGAACAAGATAAGTATGTTTGCATCTGGACTGTCTTCTGCAATGTGTCATGGTGCACCCCAGGGAATCTGGAGACTGAAGAACTCTTTGAAAGCGATGTTACTTCTGTTCTTCTCCCTTTTGTATATCCCTTTGCCTTTGCATGGAAATCAAGGCATTGAGATGGTGGGAGAAAACAGCACTTTGCTGGGTTTCATCTTGTGTTATAGTCATTATGTGCATATGATGTGATAGGAGAGGGAAGTGAGGCAGACATATGGGCATGGAAGTATATGGAAGTCCCGGATGGCTTAATTTACCAAGGTTTTACATGCATTTAAGAGTAGGATCTTATCAAGAAGAGGGCAGGACAGCTCCAACTATTGACATTTTTACCTGCCTTCTTGATACCTGTTTACAGCCTCTAGGTGGGTATAAACTATGTAGTTGATCCAGGCAGAAGCTTAAACACAGGCTTTTTAGGTGTGTGAGTAATCCACCATTGATTTTGGTGAGACTAGAAACACTTGAATGCTTTTCTGGACTGGAGCCTGAGATTAAAATCACAGTCTCACTGAAGTGACTGTGAGTGCACACACAATTATGTATCCATAACAAAGGGAACAGAAAACATAAAAAGACACTTGGAGAACAGAGAGGAAGGTTTGATTTTCTTATTTCAGCTGTTTTCAACTACTTTGTTATTGTTTCCTTGATATTATTCTCTGGATGTTCTTTCCTTATTTATTAAATCTTGTTCTAAATAATATTTTAACAGTCATTTTTGGCATTTGAATCAAAAGACTGGAATTGAATAGATCAAGAACTTTTACCTTATCTTCAAATCTAAGTAATTCTTAGATTCTGAAAGAATGTGTCAAGAAAATAACACTTTTTGCAGTGAAAGAACATATTCTTATTTCTTTGCTAATGATTCAATTTACTAGTATTCCTGTGTTCCATTGACTGCACACTAAGAAGAAATAGTGGTTTTGTGGAGAAAAAAAAAAGAAAAACAAACCCAAAACACCAGGAAAAAAACCCAACCAACCAACCAAACAAACAACAAAACACCACTGTCAGATAACAGAAGGAGATTGCAAAGTCAGTTAGGACTTCACTAGCAGAAGAAACCTGTAAGGTAGGGCTAGCACCACCTACCTATGCTTACATGCTGAAAGGTAAAAAAATCGCTTTTAAAGGATCTTTCAGAAATTAGCAAGATACGGTATAAATTGTAATCAGGCATCTTGTCTATCAGGAAATAATTATGATGCATCCGCTTGACTGAAAGCAGCATTTTTCTGTCCTAGTTTTCCGTGATGAATATGAATAAAATGCCAATAACTCTAAAACACATAGGCAACAATTTAACCTTCTAGCACAGATTATTAGGTCTAAAACTAATTAGCTTGCTTCAAAGCATAGTAAATGTTGTAGATCAGTAATCAGGTAATTCTTAATGTAGCATAGACATACAAATTTCTTTTAGAGGGGTAACTACCGATTGGATCATAAGACATTTTTATCAATTTGCATTATTTTCTTTATATTGCTGCTGTAAATCCAGATATACTGAGACATGATCATCCTTAATTGAAGGTCAAGTTCTGGACTATCAAAATCAGTTGAAGAAACTTCCACCAACTCTAACAAGACCAAGATTTCTCTCAGTATGTTTAATATATCTTAGAACAAGTTACTTGGCACTTTAGTCATAGCAATATGTATATATTAATAATTTAAACAATCATCCCTAATCAGAATGATTTCTTGCTAATGCAAGTTTGTCTAATATAGAGCTACTCTGAATGCTGCATAGGCATGGTCTTAGTAGGCTTTTACCACTTCACATGGAGTACCTATTCATTTTAAATAAAAGCATTGTGTATTGTAGAACAAATTCACCTATTGTAAATTACCTAAATTTACTCTAGGTGATTTAGATACAGAGCTGTATCTGTCTATGTCAACTGAGGATTTATGACTAGGTTTATTTTTCCTCTCCCTATAGCCACATCATTTTAATAGAAAATCTTTATAGGATTATGAAGGTTTGTTACATTGCAACCAGCAGGTAATGGGGTAAAGAAACATGTAAACTTTGTAACAAAACAAATAGAAAGTGAAAACCCATCTGTCCATGTTTGATTTATCTAGTAAGAGAGAAACAAAAACTTTGTATACATAAAATCCTAGGTATTGCTGTGATCTGTGACTTCCAATACAGTCTACAGTGTGTGGTTGTGTTATTTTTATTTCCTTTTTATAGTCTGCAAGTTCAGTTAATAAAGTCTGAAAAACTTCAATTAGAAAAACCTCCAAAATAATTACATAGCTACAGTGTATAAATTCATTGTGATCATTTTGAGAGTCTTGACTTTTACTTACAGAATGAAAGGAAAAGAAATGATCATGATATGCCTGTCATTGATACCCTCATTCCTAGGGATTCTGGTGAATTAGAGTTATCAAAAATACTTATTGATAAGGTGCAGGCAACATATCAGCTACTAAGCTTATTGGTCCTCAGCTAACCCCACTGCATAGCAGTTATTGTGTGCAGCCAGGAGGGAATTAAAGCAGTGCTGTATACACCTCTGGACTGGCTCGGGGGATCCGAGCAGAATTCTCACCCGAATGTCTAGCGTAATGTCTTTGTGAAAGGTGCACCCGAGTATCTCCCAAGTGTGCGTGGGTTGTTTTTGATTCTTTATGGGGTTTTTTTCCAATCTCACTGAGGGGGATGGCAACCTATGTAAGGCAGGAAAAATACTTCTATATGTATTTGTATAGCCCTTAGCACGTACAGTGCCTGCACTCTAATGGTTTTTATAGATACACATAATTGCTATTATTATAACAGGCAAAGGAAGTAGTATAAGCACCAAAGCTAATGAAGGCTGTTTGCTGCTTGTCTCTGTTTTTTCTGATATCCCTTAAGGAGCAAGCACTGACAGAGACATTACTGCTCTTGAGACATTCATGTAACGTGTTTCCATGGTGTCCCAGAAGGATGGCCTTCAGCTTTTCTTTCAGTGGTGGAACTGTTAGTGGGTTTTCTTGCCTTCTTTTATCAAACTTGAGGGAACGTCATACCTTTGAGACCTTGGCTGCTTATCTGATTTGATTGAAATTTGCTAAAAGGCTCCAAAGTGATAAGCAGGACAGCGACATGTAAGTGTGTGCGTGCAGATGTGTGCAGAGAGTTAGAGATTTCATGGTATCCAAAGCTTATGTAGTAAATCAGGTTTATAAATAAGCTAACATCAGTGTACCCCTTGTAGCTGAGACAGCGTATTTTTGAATTTTTTTTATCTCAGAGGTTGATTTCACATTCATTGGCATACTTGTAAATGCCTGCCAGAGAATTTCTGGCTAAAATACCTGGTAACTCAGAATTACGTTGTTCATGGTTTCTATGTACTGAAACTATATTATCTCCTACTATTTCTGCAACAGGTTTTTTGGTTAGAAACTCTGCAGTTATTTCAAATTCTAGGATATCAACTCAGTTGTTCTTTTTCTTTTAAGAGAGAACCTGTCACTTTGAAGAGTTAAGAGTTTTCCACATTGAAAAGGCTTCAAAGCAAAATGTTTAGACTAGTTCATGATTGCTGTCTTACAGCCCGTGTTAGATGTAGAAGCAGACCACAAACTTCACTAGCAGACCACTTCAACTTTGCCTCACGGGGCATACAGAAAACTGCTGTTCATCTGACCAGTTTGAGTCTAGATATAAACTACTAGTTCTTACCCCCTAACAAAAACTTTCTGCGTCATTGGCATCTTCCCAGCATCAGATTGTGAGTGAAGACAGAGCAGAAAGAAAGGAGGGGTAGACCATGCACCAGTACAGGTTAGGGGCTGACCTGCTGGAAAGCAGCTCTGTGGAAAGGGACCTGGGAGTCCTGGTGGACAACAGGATGACCATGAGGCAGCAATGTACCCTTGTGGCCAAGAAGGCCAGTGGCATCCTGGGGTGCATCAAGAGGAGTGTGGCAAGCATGTGGAAGGAGGTTCTCCTCCCCCTCTACTCTGCCCTGGCGAGGCCGCACCTGGAGTCCTGTGTCCAGTTCTGAGCTCCCCGGTTCAAAAAGGCCAGGGAACTGCTGGACAGGGTACAGCAGAGGGCTACCAAGATGATTAGGGGACTGGAACATCTTTCTTATGAGGAAAGGCTAAGGGACTTGGGTCTTTTTCATCTGGAGAAGAGGAGGCTGAAGGGGAGATCTCATCAATGCTTACAAATACTTAAAGGGAGGGTGCCGGGAGGATGGCACCAGTCTTTTTTCAGTGGTGCCCAGTGATAGGACAAGAGGTAATGGGCACAAACTTGACCATAGGAAGTTCCATCTAAACATGAGGAGGAACTTCTTTCCTTTGAGGGTGGCAGAGCACTGGAACAGGCTGCCCAGAGAGGTGGTGGAGTTTCTGACACTGGAGACATTCCAAACCCGCCTGGACACCATCCTGTGCAACCTGCTCTAGGTGACCCTGCTCTGGCAGGGAGGTTGGACTAGATGATCTCCAGAGGTCCCTTCCAACCTCTGTGTTTCTGTGATCCTGTGAAATGGAGAAAAAGGGGAGGAAAGAAAAGCAATAAAAGCAGTCCTCCACTGCTACCCTCTCTCCAGTCTCCCTTCATCTGAAGACCAGGAGTAAAATATTATACAAATATAGCTCCTAAGGGCACAAACAATACATTTATTTATTCTGTGGCAGTTAAGTAAAAAGTGATAGTCTTTGGAAAGTTTTCCAGAGAAATGGCTCAATAAGGTTAGGAGGGCATGGGAGGAAGGGTTAAAAAGGTAGAATTCTCAGTGAATTTTAACTTCAAGTATTTGAAAATCCTTTGTAGGATGCTGTGGCCTTCATATTAGGAGGATGAGCACATGAAAGTGAATTGAGGCAAAAGCACTGTTGGAAGAATCCAGACAGGAAAACGACTGGAGACTACACTTAGCAGGCAGAACATTACGATTTCAGAAAAGGTGCCATCATACGAGCAGGACCTTGTTCTGATTCGAAGCTCCCAGAGGTATATCTGTTGTCACCAGAGGCTCTGGATGAATAAAAATATTAATAATAGAAACACTGAAGTCAGATTCTGGTTCCACCATGCGAAGAAGGCCAAACAGATGGGGGGAGGGGGGAGGAAGGGGGCAAGGAGAGAGAAAAATTAATCCCCAAAAGCAATGTAATTGTAAGAATATTTATTTTTTTTCTCAGAGAAAATGAGTAAGTCTGAGATAAGTGTGCCAGGTCAAGATTCACTGTGCTTTATTGAAGTGTGTTCTGTACTGTGTGGAAAGAATGGCAACCTGCTGAAATTTGAAAGACATACACTTTCCTTTTGACTGTAAATAGCTCATGTTCACACATGAATACACATAGAAGGAGAGGATGGGGAGATGATCTATGGAATGGAGAGACAGAAAAAAAACCCACCAAAATCTCCATTTACATTTTACTCCAAATGGTATCTATCACACAAAAGCTGCTTTTTATTGTATGAAAGTCTTTCATACAATCAAGTATCTAGGAAAAGTAGTATATATATAGTTTTATCCAAATAGAACATTTTTGTTTTCACATATATTATTTTTCCTTCTTTATTTTGCAGATACAAGATTAGTGATTTCACTTGATCTTGCCAGGGGAGGGGAGGAGGTGGAGAAAAAATTATAGTCCCTGAGATTTCAGATTAGATTAAGGAAGACACAGCACAAAGTTTAGTGATGATACACCAGGTTTGCAAGACTGTCTTGAAGTTCAACTATAAGCCAATGTGTAGGTTTAAAATAGGAAGAGGATTTTACATAATATGCAAGTGATTGAAAGCTGTACATAAAAATACAGTGTACCATTTGTTTGTATAAACTTGCAGGCATTTCTCTGTGTGCAAAATGTGAAACATTCAGAAAATTTGAATATATTTCTCTGTTTATCCAAGTTTGGTAGAAGATGAGCTGAGAATGACTGGAGTAGCTCATTTTAGAGAGGGTGTTATAAATACAGTAATATGAAGTGTTTTTTTCACTTCATTGGCAGCACAAAACCATAAAAATTTAAATTACTTCAGATGAACAGAAACATTATTTTCTATGATCCAAAACATGTTTTGCATGTTTAAGAATAAATGCATGTAAATTTAGTCTTAAAACATTCTAAAACAGTAGTTAGATGTTCATTTTAGAAAGGTTGCAATGAAGCTTCCCTCCCTGCAAAGTGCCCCCCTGAAAAAAACCCCAAAAAACAACACAAAATCCAAACCAAAACCAAAACCAAAAAAACAAATATGAAAAACTGGAAGGTTAGGAGACTGGGACATCAGAAATACTGACTGCATTTGAACAGGCTGGTCCATACTAATTTCTATCAAATCATATCTTACCTTTTGGTGCAGGAATGTTTTTCTCAGAAATATTTTTCCCACATCTAGCTAGTGCTCTTGCAACCACTGAAGGAGGAATCATTTATTGGATTAAAATCACAGTTAAGCGAGGAACTGAAGGCATACAAAAGTAAAAAGGTCCTTCAGAGTATAAAGGAAAATTGAGTTGCGTTGTGATAGTGTATATGCACACATGTCTTAGGCCAGGAAACACAAATGAGACATATTAGCTGTCACCATTCTCCTCTATACTTTAAAGGAGAAATTAAGATGGAATCAGTCACTCTGCATGCCTGGAGATCCTGGGAATAACCAGGCCTTGGAGGCACTTCTTAGACTACTAACCAGGAAATATCAGGAGCTAAATCTACAGGGTACATGGAAGTGTTGGAATCGAAGTGTGTGGGACAAGCTCTGTGTCTGAACAGAACGTGGTGACCGTAGCTCTTCAGCTACCCTCCCATGCGCGGGACTCACTCCAGCTTTGTGGGATAACATAATGCCAGAGAGTAAGCGATCTTGGGAAATGTCTGACTGAAGGAGAAGTGGCCAGCGTGGTGAATTTGCTAAGGAGTGATGGATGAAGAGAAGATAATGTGGTGAATGTTACCGTTCCAGTATCCCATTACCTACTAAACTGGAATGAAAGAATGGTTTACTGTGGTTGTTAGTGGGATCAGGGTCACAGGTGTCTGGAGGTTATGTGGAATTTAAAAGAAATTATTGGCTGGTATTTGGCAAGAATTAACACTGAAAGGAGTCTTTAATGCAGTATGCTGACAGTATCTCCTACAGCCAAACTATTTGTTTGGATAAATGAAAGAGCTAAACACTAATTCATCTCACTGTGCTAGCATGCTTCCAACAGTGAAAGAATGGAGCCTTCTGCAATGTTAATTTAGGGAGTTAAATTCTTGGACTTGGGTCTTGAACAATTAAAACTTCAAGGAAAGTTAAGGTTCTTGCAGTAGGTTCTGGTTTGGGCACAATATGCAACATTAACATGGTCAGAGTGTGCTTTAGGATACCTTATCACAGCATCCTGGCGTGTCAGAGCACCAGCGAGAAAATAATTTCATTAAATAGCTCAGATGAGAACGATCTGCTGAAAAAGGTGAAGTGAGAGGCAGAGGAGAGGCTGTAACAGAGCTGCATGGTGAGAAGGAACATGGCAGCTATCTTTTTAAATGAGAAGTCAGATGGTGGGTGATGAGTACTGCTGTAGGTACTCAATGATGCTGATAGAATGAATTTTTATAGTCTGGTGCTTACATGGAGTTGCTATAATATTAATGTGAGATGTGTTGAGGTTCAAACTGGATTTCTGTGTCTTATTTCATTCATGTGTCTTACAGATCTGCTTTTAGCTGTCAGAAACAGGGTAGTGTTAGCGTGTGCCCCGTTTGGTAGTGTAGAAGATTAAAATGGAAAAAGACATGTGCAGTGGTGTGAGGAGACTTGGGCTTCACTTCTAGATGATGTGCCAGTGCTTATCATACTAATCTAGGATTTGAAAGACTTGGTTTATTTCCCTGACTGGTCGCATGCTCCCTATATAAGCAAATCACTATGGGTGATGTTCCATACAGAAATAAATAGAGGAGCCAGGATGCTTAGAACAGCTAATTAACCCTGCCTGAGTGCAGTACTAATGAAGCTTATCTGACCTGTAGTAATAAAGCTAGCTGCCATATCTTATTTGTAACTACTATTCCCATCCAGCCCACCTTTCTAACTAGCAAGCCTATCTGTGGAGAGTGGAATGGCGGTGGTGCTTTTCCTTTCTTTCTTTTTCCAGTCTGTGGCATTCCCTTTCTCAAACTGGATTTCCACACTCCCCTAAACTTCTTTTATGTAGGCCTCCGGTTGTCTTATTAATCCTTTGCTTTGCAAACCTGCTCTTTACTCTTCTCCGGATACTCTACCTCATCAGCTAAGCATGCTGTCATGTTGGGAAAAAAACAAACCCCAAGCATATTTTGCATCATATGTTGTGCATAGTCAGGAACCATCTCCCAAAATGACTGCTTACTCCAGTGAGAGTCCTTCATCCAGCCCTTTTGCTGTGGAGATTAGTGGGGCAGGTGCAAGATAGGAGTACATTAGAGCTGAGTCCTTCAGATGTATCCAGACAGATCTTGATGCAGCTTGTGAGTGATTTTGGTTCTCAGACTCCTGCTGCTACCGCTTCTTGGTATGCTCAGAAAGAAGCAATAGCTCAGACATCACGTGCCAGGGGATTTTGCATGCCTGTAGAAGGCTTTTCCCAATTTCACTATTAGATACTTTGCTGAAATTTCTCCAAAGTTCTGTTTTGAGTTTGGCCAGCTTTGTTCCTCCCTTCTCTGTCCGTGAAAGGAAATACTATCTGTTACATTCTTTTGCCACAAGGGAGTTACAAAGCTAATTAAAAAAATTATTTTGTTGTGATTCACAGTTACTTCTTTGCTTGATCTTGGGAAGGTATGGCTTTTTTGAAATGTATAGTTTATTTGTTATGAATTTGGAACTGTTCTGTTGCTTAAAGCTAGTTTATGTTGCAATATGTACTCTGTCGCACATGTTAAAAGAAACAAAAATCAATGTACTATTTTTTACTGATTGGTGCCAGCTGTACCTACAGGTAATGCTTGTCTATATAGGGAAGTTAACCTCTTTGAAATATTAAAGGAATACTGTTTGACCTCAAAATGTTCTTGACTTACTTTTTCTTCAAGGATGTATTTTCGTGAGACCTTAGTTCTAGTACGTTTTCATTATTTACCATAGGAAAAAATTTGCTGTCTTCCTGTCATGTTTCCCCCTCTATCCTGGAGCAAATTACAGATAACTTACGAATTTTTCTGCCAAGTTATCTTTGCCGTTTCATCTTTGAGCACAGTTTTTCTTTCTCTTCTTTACCTTCACAGATCTCACCTTCAACTCTTTTCTCATTTACAGACACTGAACTCTCTTTTTGAGAAATGTCCCAGAGTGGCATTCCTTTTCTCCCTTGTCATCTTTATTTCTCTGTGTATTTTCCTTAGGAAAATACAATTATGAAGAAGCTTAGGTAGAAATGGAGTCTAGCCAATATTTTAAAGCCCCCAAGGGGTTGCAAGGAGGTAAATATGGAATTAAACTCCCCGAAGTTCAGCATTATTCAGCCATGAGAATTTTGTTCAGGACCATCTATCTGCTCAAGAGCTTTTTTCCCCTTTATAGAGTAGTAAGTCACTAGAATTGCACCATTGTGAAACCACCTAAGATGAAAACAAAGCCTAGAAAAAAGTAGCCTGTTTTCCATCTACATTGATTACTTCATTTTCTCTTGAAACTTTTTGCTATTGTTGGTTTTCTTCTTTTAAACAAATGGGATTGTTAATTTTCATTTTTACTTCTGGAAATGTTTCTTTTTTTCTAGGGCAGGTATCCTAGAATATCTACACAGCATAGTCATCTCATGTTACATTACAAGTTCTTGAGCTGATGTTGAGCCATCAAGTAGAGCTCTCGACACACTGGGAAGAGATGCTTGCTCAGTCACAGATTTTTATACAGTCTGCACAGCCATATTCATTTGAGGGCTGCATTTATGAGGTGCAGGGCTAATTACATCAGATGTAGACTTGCTGTGATTCAGGCAAGCAATTCTCCACACTTACCTCCATTAGGGGCTAGCTGCAAGTTCTTCAAGTAGCAATCCATTCTGCACTATATAGTGACTGAACCAGGAAAGTGCTTGCTCTCCAGCCACTCCTCTCCCAATTTGTAGTTGTGCCTGGCATTACTCCATCTTAGGTGCAGAATCTGGCACTTGGAATTGTTAAATTTCATCCCATTAATCATTGCCCAATGCTCCAATCTATCTAGATCCCTCTGCAAGACATCTTGTCCCTCAAGAGAGTCAACAGCATCTCCCAGTTTGGTATCATCAGCAAACTTACTTATGGTGTATTCAACTCCTGCATCCAGATCATTGATAAATATATTGAACAGAACAGGCCCTAGAATTGAACCCTGAGGAACAGGGTTCCAGTCACCAGCCAGATATTGCCCGATTCACTACAACCCTTTAAGCTCTGCCCTTCAGCCAGTTCTTCGCCCAGCGCACTGTGAACCCCCTCATCCTACAGTTGGACAACTTGTCCAGAAGGCTCCCTTACTAAAATCCAGGAAAACTACATCCACCATGTTCCCTTCATCCAGCAGGTGGGTGACCCTGTCACACAAGGACATCAAATCAGTTAAAAAGGATTTTGCCTTTGTGAACACATGTTGACTGTAGCCTGTAGTCTGTGTTGATTTGGTTTTGCTGCTATATTGCACCAAAAACCTGCTTAACTTATTCCCCATTTTCAATCCTGGATCTGTCTCATTAGGAGTATCACCACAGAATGGGCACCGTAGAACTGAGAGCCTCTGAGATTTAGCATAAGATAAATAATTCTTGCTGCGGTTATGAAGTTGGATAGTCCTAGTTAAAGATCCCAGTCTTTGGGATGTCAGCTCTGTTGTGTTCTTTCAGTAAATTTTTGCAAAGCAGGCAATTATTCTTGTCAGCTCAGTAGTGATAGGAAATACTAATAAATGCTTTGGAAGCTGTTATTTGACCTCAAGCTGAACTTAGGTCTTATTTTCCTGTATTTAAAATTGAATCACATGACTTTGTTATTTTTACATGGATTTTATTCCAACTGGAAGAGTTAATAACCAGCATATATCATGAGCTGCGAGTACTATGTAACATGGCTGAAGTTTTCCAAATCAATTATCTTATTTGAGATTTCTTGTCTGAAATATCTTAAAGCATATTTACACTGATATGTAGGCATGGTCCAAGGTCTTAGCTTGGAGAGCTTTCTGTGGCTTTTATGTTAATGTGTGTATATTAGAACCAGAAACTGGCTGTATTTGTGAAGGCCAAAGAGTCTTCAAGTAGCATTTGTGTAGACATTATAGTAGAGTTAGTATTATGGCATATTGTGGGATATATTAGGTTATTGCAGTTACATAAGAACCAAATTATTTTTCCTATACTGTCTTTATAAGCACTTTTATACTGTTTTACTCTGAAGTTGATGAGATTAACCTTAATCGAGAGTTTCAAACAGCTTTCAATGGTGAGTTTAGGTAGCCTTTTTAGCCTAAACTAGGTTTAAATATGGAGTGTTTATGCAGTCAGATGTGGGATCTCAGCTGGGTGGTGGTGATTAACAACCAAGAAAAGGATAGCTTCTTAAATAATTGTTCAGGCATAACTGACCCATGAACCTAATCCATTTCAGTGCAGGCGAAAGAATGCATAGGTTCTTGTTCAACATATGTTTGTTTTAAAGTTATAAACCAATATTTATGGTTTGTTATTGCAAATAATAAACATTTTTTGTAGTTTGACATGATACATGTATGTGACTACAATATAATTAAAGAAAAATATCAACATTTGTTGAAATTGTTTGAGGTATACCATTTCACCAATACAAGGACAGTACTTCAAAGATTTTCTTTAAGCTGTAGGCCAAATTTGGATTTCTTACTTTTCCTGGACTCAAATGAGTAAAAATAAAAACTGCAGACAGTAATCATGCAATAATTTCTCAGGGGAGTGACTATCAGAAAAATCACAATATATAGTACTCTAGTTTGTAGTGCATGTTAGAAGGATCAGAAGGTGGGGAGCAAGAGGATAACTGGGGGGCAGAAATTGTGGAGAAGGTCTTCTGTGCTAATGTAATCCTTCAATGTTTATTCAAAGTAGACAAGCTCTTGCTGTTTAGGATTTTGCCTATTAAACATTTTGTTACTTATTTTACTGACATCATGATTAGTTTTACTCTGATGCCAAATCTGAACTTTCACTTCTTTGAGAAAAAGTAATTTAGCTAGGTTTCAGGTTTTCAGAAGATGATGAGTTGGAGAGAAATTCCTCAAAGCCTGTAGCATGAAATTACATTAGTCAAAGGAAATGATACTAGCAAAAGCAGTTTTTCTTGTGTTGCTAAATTATTAGTCTTAAATTTGTTGTTTCTCCCTTTTTTTCTCACACTTTGAGGGGATTGGGAGGTGGAGTGCTGGTAGGGTAAGAATTGTCTAAATTAAGAGAGGGAAAATATGAGCTTTGCTTGTGTACTGATAACTTGATAGGATTAATGAGTGATCATACCCATGAAAATGACTGTAAGAGAGAATTGCTTTCTTCTTAATCTCAACTGATGGAACTTAAAGTTGAATGTTCCAGGGCATGAGAGAGGTTGTTTTGCTGAGTAAGGTAACTTTAGGATGAAAGGCTAAAAAATTGCTTGGAAGTTATATATTGGCTTACATGCAGCTGTCAGCTGCTCTACTCATCCATACAGACACTGAGAAACAGGGAAAAAAATCTCTTTATATATCGTGGGGCTGTCAGTATTGGAAATGACTGCTGACCCTGCTAATTCCAGGCTATTATGACAATGTAGAAAAACAGTACTTTAAAATAATTGATATTTTGTAAAGTAGATTGGATTTCTACTGTTTTTCTCATTGCTTACCTACTTCAAGCATAAGACTATTTTTTTTTATCAAGAAGTTTCCAGCCTCTTTCCATGTCTGTCTCTCTCTCCCCCTCTCCGTCTCACACATACACATGCATGCACACAGAATATTTGAAAATTGCTAGTACCACCATCAAGCCAAGGAGGCTGCAACACTTTAATTTGTAGCCTGCTATCTTTTTCTTACCAAAGACAGCATTTAAAATAAAAGAACTGTCTATCGATTTTCCTGTTTCAACTTGCACTCCAGGACGGGTGCCCTATTTGCAAGGCTGTCTTGTGAAGGAACCAGCAATGCACCAAAACTCAGTAAATGGCATGAAAGTCCCCCTTTCAGCAGTGGTGAAATCTTTTCTAATACAGCGGACTTCACACCTGACTTGAGAAAATTTAGTTAAAATTTTGTTAATATTCAGGAAACTGTTCATATAATCTCCTCTCCAAAAGGAAAAAGGTTTAAAAAAAAAGAAATCCAATCTTTTTTCCACCCCCACAACCCCTCCAAGAAAAGCACAAGCCTTAGAAGATTTTAACTGTCTCATGTGTACCAATGAAATCAGTTTCCTCATTTGTAGTACTTTTAAAGGAAATTCAACTCTTCTGCAGTTTGGGGTTTGCTAAAATCTTAGAACATAGATAAATTTGTTTACTTATAAACAATAAACCACACACACACACACACACACACACACTTTAATCCTAAATGTACAGAAGACAACATTTGGGCTGGGGAAAAAAATGAGATGCAAACATCTGTGATTTATTCTGTTGTGAAGGAAGTAGTTGAAATTCTATTGTTATACTGGTAACAGATTATAAGTAAGTAATGGAGTTAATCCAGATTTCTGACTTTGTAGCTAAATGTTAACTTTGGGTGTTACAGAAATGGGAGTACTGTGAGACTGCATAGACCAAAGGAAGCTTGGTGACAGTCCCTGGTCAGTAAAACCACTCTAGTTTACATAGCTGTAACTCAGCACCGTTTTGATACAGTCACACTGTTCCTGCACTCCTCTTTACAGCTGCAAAATCTACACCCAATCCCCAGTTCACAAATCAATTTAAAATGTTTCTTCTTTACGCCTTTTCGACATGCAGCCGTCAAAAAAGTGATGTTTGAGAGTTCCGACTGCTCTCTCATCTTATAAAAAGTCAGTAAATATTGTTTGTTAATTTCTTACATAAACTACAATATTGTTCTGATGAAAATTGTTTTATGCACTCACTATTGCAACATATGCAAATTGTTTAGAAAAATGAGATCTAGATAGGCTACTTAACCTGTTTTTACTAGCTCCGTCTGAAACTTACTTAAGCGTTAAAATAAGAAGAGTGACAACTTTCTGTGAACCAGATATCATGTACCAATTGGGCTACATCTAGTCTTCCTCAGATTGAAGAGTCTCATCAAGTGTTGTTAACTCAGCCCAATTCTACTTCTTGTAATTGACTGAATTTCCACTCACTATCCCAAATCTTTCTCTAGACTGTATACACACGACTTTTGAGAGGGAAGTTCTTGGCCCAGTTGCAAAGGACATGTCATCATTATATTATCAACACTCTGGGGAAAGGATTTACAAGAAAGTGAGTCAAAGAAGGACATGTCTTACAGTCGGGCAGTGGGAATTGGCATGATGTGTGTGGATTAAAACTTTGCTTTTGCAACATTTATGTAAGGGATTTGAGAATGTAGAATTTAGCTAAATACTTAACCATTATATTTGGAATTGATTAGTACTATGCTAATGTGAAATGCACTATATATTAGTGAAATGCACTATATATTAGTAAAATGCCAAGGGAAGGATAAGGAATTATGCGGAGTAGGTGGATAGGAACTAAATAATATATTAGAAGTAGCTAAGGGCTATCTGAGGGGCAGGGTAATTAAAATGTATGATTTTAAGAGAATGTTTGAATAGCTGATAGGAATAGATGGCTACTGCTTGTTAGGACGAGTTAGTGGAAACAGCAGGGAGGGGCTGAACTACACTGAAGTTTTCAGAGTGTGTATGTAGATGTTATAGAGGCACCTGGAGAGACTTGGGGAAGGTCCAGTCACAAATGTTTGAGGATGGTAATTTTGTTCAAGATGAGTAATGTGTGGTGCAAAATGGGAATGGCTGGAGAAAAGCCACGGTGTCAGAAAAAGAAGATAAAATGCCCTTGGCAGGCTCCAGGAGAAAAGTACGTGTACCTGGGCAAGAGTCAGGGCTGGCTGGAGAACCGAGGCAAACATACCCTGTTGTCAGTAGAGGATACAAGCAGGTAAGAGTGTCTGGTGGAAGAAGCTGACCAGTTTACCATGCAGAGAAGTCTGGGCCAATATTAAATATTTCTCAACTTCTGTCCCAGCTACATCTGCGTACACCTTGTCTTCCTAGATGCTTTTTGTCTGCCAAAATCAAAAGCGAAATAGTAAGATCTGAGCTCTCTGGCATTTTGGGGTTGTCAGCAGTGAAAATGTAGGCCAGCATCATGCCTGTCATTCTGTGCTAGATGTCATAAAGGCAGATCAGCCTACATGCATGAATACCTTGTGATGTGTCTGAGACCTGGGAACTAGTCATTGTTTTCTTACTTTATAAGTGGGTTTGTAACTGCTATGCTGTCAGTCTGAAGTGATTTTGAAAATGTCACAGTTGTAATTAGTAAGTAAAAAGGCTTTGTTATCTGCTTATTGTTCACGCAAAACATATAGCAAGCATCTATAACTCTTCAATTTCAGATTCTTTTCATGGAATCACGGAATCACAGAGTTTTCAGAGTTGGAAGGGACCTCTAGAGATCATCTAGTCCAACTCCCCTGCTGACGCAGGAATGCCTACAGCACATTACTCAGGACTGCATCCAGGCGGGTCTTGAAAATCTCCAGAGAAGGGGACTCCACAACCTCCCTGGGCAGCCTGTGCCAGTGCTCTGTCACCCGAACCAGTTTTTTCTTAGGTTTGAATGGAACTTCCTATGTTCCTGCTTGTGCCCGTTGCTCCTCGTCCTGTCACTGGGAATCACTGAAAAGAGTCTGGCTCCATCCTCCTTCAACCCACCTTTTAGAGACTTGTAAGCAAGAATAAGGTCTCTCCTCAGCCTTCTCTTCTCCAGGCTACAGAGTCCCAGCTCTCTCAGCCTTTCCTCATAAGGGAGGTGCTCCAATCCCCCAAGCATCTTTGTTGCCCTACGCTGGACTCTCTCCAGTAGTTCCCTGTCCCGCTTGAGCTGGGGAGCCCAGAACTGGACACAGTATTCCAGTTGTGGCCTCACCAATGCAGAGTAGAGGGGGAGAATGACCTCCCTCGACCTACTGGCCACGCTCTTCCTATGCAGCCCAGGATTCCATTGGCCTTCCTGGCAACAAGGGCACATTGCTGGCTCATGGATAATTTACTATCTACCAGGACCCCCAGATCCTTCTCCTCAGATCTGCTTTCCAGCAGGTCCACCCCTAGCCTATATTGGTGCCTAGCATTCTTCCTCCCCAGGTGCAGGACCCTACACTTGCTCTTGCTGAACCTCATTAGGTTCTTCTCTACCCAGCACTCCAGCCTGTCCAGGTCACGCTGGATGGCAGCACGGCCCTCTGGGGTTTCAGCCACCCCTCCCAGTTTGGTATCATCAGCAAACTTGCTGAGGATACACTCTTGTCCCCTCATCCAGGTCACTGATGAATATATTGAACAAGATTGGACCAAGTATTGACCCCTGGGGGACACCACTAGTTACAGGCCTCCAACTTGACACTGCTCCATTAATCACAACCCTCTGTCACACAGCCAGCTCTCAATCCACCTCACTGTCTTGTCATCTAGCCCACACTTCCTCAGCTTCCTAATGAAGATGTCATGGGAGACAGTGTCAAAAGCCTTGCTGAAGTCAAGGTAGATGACATCTACTGCTCTCCCCTCATCCAGCCAACCAGTTATAACATAGAAGGCTATTAGGTTGGTCAAGCATGATTTACCCTTGGTAAATCTATGTTGACCACTTCCAATAACTTCCTGTTCTTCAACGTGTTTGGAGATGACATCCAGAACAAGTCGCTCCATAACCTTCCCAGGGACAGAGGTGAGACTAACAGGCCTGTAGTTACCTGGGTCCTCCTTCTTGCCCTTCTTGAAGATTGGAGTGATGTTGGCCTTCTTCCAGTCCTCAGGCACCTCTGCTGTTCCCCATGACCTTCCAAAGATGATGGAGAGTGGTCTAGCAATAACATCCGCCAGTTCTCTCAGCACTCACGGGTGCATCCCATCAGGGCCAATGGACTTATGGGTGTCCAGCTTGGCCAAGTGGTCTCTAACCCAGTCCTCTTCAACTGAGGGAAAATTTTCTTCTCTCCAGACCTTCCCCCTTGCCTCCAGGGTCTTGGATTCATGAGGGACAGCTTTAGCAGTGAAGACCAAAGAAAAGAAGGCATATTGTACGTGTGTGTGCATGTAAGGAAACAATGGAGACTCACACATTTTGCAATCTTTTTTGTGATTTAGGAAAAAAAAGTCTATTTAAGAATAAAGTACCAGAATAATAGCACCATTTTGAAACTGAATGAGCTACATTATCAAACAATGGAAACTTGTAAACAATGGAAACTATGGTAACTTACAAAAAATGGAAAAGCTCCAAGAGAAACTTGGTATTATAGTACTTCTAATTGAGAAAATGAAAATGCAAAGAAATACCTGGAGGACAAAAACCCCCTTAAAACAGCAAAACTCAATGTTTTATAAAGTATTATGCTAGTGTTTTCAAAGAGAGCCCATAGATATGTAGCCAGAGTTCAAATACTAGTTCTGTATCATTTATAGAATCATAGAATCATCTAGGTTGGAAGAGACCTTTAAGATCATTGAGTCCAACTGTAAACCTAACTGCCAAAACCACAATTAAACCATGTCCCTCAGTACCACATCTATCCATCCTTTAAATACCTCCAGGGATGGCGATTCCACCACTTCCCTGGCCAGTTTCTTGAGGGATGAGGAAGTACTAAGCTGCCAAGTCACTAGGGCCAGCTACTGCTAGCGAGTCATGATCATGCACTAGAAAGATTTTTCCACTGCTATGGCAAGTTTGTTATTTCTCTCTCCTTAATTTAATCAAATCATTTATAAACTATCCTGAGCAAAAAGCGTTACAGAAAGCTGTGAAAAGTGTGTTATCAAAGACTTTATATGGACTTTTCATGCAAATTACCCTCATGTATTGCCTAGGTCTTGAAAATACAAAGTTGTCAGGCTTGAATTATGAAATGTTTCTATCCCACTTCACTTTTCTTCTCTGCTGATTAAATTGTTAATTAATAAGTTAGCAGGTGTACAGTCCTGAAGTTGATATAAGGCAATATTTTTTTTAAATCTTGATTTTTTAAATCTTGATGTAAGAAAAATAAACCATTATTTCTATAAGAGGGCAAGGATGTATCAACAGGAATCTGTATTTTTGCTCTGAAAAATAATTTGTGATATTTTTCAAGAGGTATAAATCAGTAAAACTTTAAAATATTTTTTGCACTCTGACAGTGAACACTAGCTGAAAATGTGGTGCACTTTTAACTAGAGCAAAATAAAATGCATGGAAAAGACCTCAGACTATAGGCTATATTCCCTCTTCGAAATGCTGGAGAAATGAAAACTATGAAACATGAATTTCTGGATTGTTGTGAAAACACAGGTACTACATACAGGGTAGTATAGCTTCATTTTTTATAGTACTGGGCTGACTTTTTTCAGTAATATATACTAGTGCTATTAACCTAAAATGAATTTGTTGTTGATTTCTTAAGCCTTTCACTCTTTATAACTTTTTGTGTCTAAAGCAGATTTTAATACTTACCTGTATATCTTCTGTTTCTCCTTTTCGTTCATAGCTCTCAATCACCCTAGCTTTTCCTCCAGTAGAAAAAGAATATTTTTTCATGTTAGGATTGTCAGTAGGATGTAGACCCTGAGTAATTTTGGATAAATTAGTAAGTCTGTGGAAAGACCAGATAATAGACTGAGTCTCTTGTCTTTATTTACACATCGAGTTGAATCTGTGCTGAAATCTTTGCTGTCATTTCTCATTTTTAGCATGAAATCAACAGAACTACTGGATTGAAAAAAAAAATGCAGCTGACTCACCTGGTACCAAATAATAAGTATATTAATTTTAAAGATTACATGTTTTAAAGCAATCTAGGACTGATTGGTGGTTATTATAGCTGAGCTGATTTATAAACAAGAATCAATTAGGAAAGACCTGATGTTTAGGTATATAAGCCTGAGACATGGGATTCCTGTAACTAAATGTTCCTTTCTCTATTGGAACTATTCACCTTGAACTCTCTGTAGCCAATGACCATCTGTTAACAGAATCCAAGCTATGAGTTGCCTTACCCTGAAGCAGGCTTCTAAAACAGGCCAGATGAGCTGTTCCTTAAATAAGGCTGGTTCTCTTCTTTGTCTTTAAGGAAGACACAGCTTGGCTAGACTAGTTGTAGACATTTAGCTCATTTAAATTAAGCTTAGGCATGTAGGATACTGTTCTGTCAGTGGGCACGTGATGTGACAAGTGTCCTTGTGTAGATACATATCTCTGCTCTCCCTAAACAGAAGCATTTTTGATGACCAGTTTTGTAAAGCAGGCTAGGTACTGAAATTCTGCATTGCTGAAGATATGCACTTACTTTCTGGAATAAAAGGCACTGTATTAGAAAGGCAATCACTTTGTACCCAGGTGAATTTCATACCATTGTTATAAACTATTTTTTCCCTTGAGTTCATAAAAAGTATAACCACAGAGCTATTTTTGTCCCATTTTGACAATCACGAGAACACAAGTGAAAGGGTTCCTTGAAAAGGTGTTTTTAGGTCTCTTCTATTCCTACCTTTATTTAGTCTTGTACTAATATCAGTTGTGGTATGGAAAAACATGTGTGGGATTGCAATTGAAGTAGATACAATGATTCCCATTGATTTCAATGAGGTTTGGATCAGATATATTTTAGATTTGTATAAAATAAATGCAGAATTGTTTATCTACAACTTAAAGAAGGAGTTCCAACACCACTTCAGAGGCATTATCAAAAATCAAATTGTATTTTTATTGGAGGTTGTCCTGGTTTCAGCTGGGATAGAGTTAATTTTCTTTCTAGTACCTGCTGTGTTTTGGATTTAGTATGAGAATATTGTTGATAACATATATTGTTTTAGTCGTTGCTAAGTAATGTTTGCATTAGTCAAGGACTTTTTCAGCTTCCCATAGAAGTTGAGGGGGAGCGTAGACAGGACAAACTGGCCAAAGGCTGGGCAACCGATCATGGGGTGGCGAGAGTGACTTGTGTTGTATCACTTGATTTTGTATATTCTTTTACCATTATTATCATTATTATCCTCTTCCATTATGTTCTGTTAAACTGTCTTTACCTCTACCCATGAGGTATTTTTCCCCCTCCTTTTCTCCCTCTTCTCCCTACCTTAGCAGCAGGGGGGAAGGGAGGGGTAGAGCGGCTTTGTGGTCTCAGTTGCCAGCTGGGGTTTAACCACGACAGAGGTCCTTGAAGGGACCTTGTCCAAGTCAAAGAAGTTCAGTGAAGTTCCATTTGAAATGTCATAGTCTTCTGTAGAATTATGTCAGTGAATATCCTGCAAGCACAATTAAGTTGTATTGTGTTTTAGAATAGAAGCTCAGAAGTATTAATACAGTGGCACGGCTTCACATTCTGACTTCACTGATATTGTTGTAAATCTTGAATGACAGTATAGCTATCAGTACAGACTTTCATTAGTATAAGTGGAATTTGGGCCACTATAAAAATGGATACATAATGGAACTATTCATGCTTACTGCATGGAAACTGCTTATCAGGCTTAATTTAAATACTAGCTGGCAAGTCTGCACCTCTAAGGCTGCAGAATTTGGTTTAACTCTTCAGAAAAATAGTGGCAGGAACCTCACTGAGAACAACTATGATTCTGGCCAGAGCACATGGAATATGACCAAGGATGAGGAAAAGGCTGAGGTACTAAACGCCTTCTTTGCCTCAGTCTCTAACAGTAAAACCAGTTGTTCTCTGGGTACCCAGCCCCCTGAGCTGGATGACAGGGATGGGGAGCATAATCCAAGAGAAAATGGTTGGCAACCTGCAAGACCACTTAGACGGACACAAGTCTATGGGGCTAGATGAGAACCCCTCAAGGGCACTGAGGGAACTGGCAGATGTGCTCACCAAGACACTTTCCATCATTTATCAGCAGTCCTGGCTAACCATGTTGGTCCCAGATGATTGGATATTAGCAAATGTGATGCCCATCTACAAGAAAGGCCGCAAGAAGGATCCAGGGAATTACAAACATGTCAGCCTGACCTCAGTGCCTGGGAAGGCATCTTGAGTGCCATCACATGGCACATACAGGACAACCAGGCGATCAGACCTGATGGGCACAGGTTTATGAAAGGCAGGTCCTGATGTCCTTCTATGACAAGGTGACCCACCTAGTGGACAAGGGAAAGGCTAAGGGTGTTGTCTACCTAGACGTTAGTAAAAGCTTTTGACATCATTTCCCACAGCATTCTCCTGGAGAAACTGGCTGCTTATGGCTTGGATGGTCATACGCACTCACTGGGTAAAAAACTGTCTCGATGGCTGGGCCCAAAGAGTTGTGGTGAATGGAGTTCAATCCAGTTGGCGGCCGGTCATAAGTAGTGTTCCCCAAGGCTCAGTACTGGGGCCAGTTCTGTCTAAAATCTTTATCAATGATCTAAACGAGGGGATGGAGTGCACCCTCAGTAAGTTTGCAGACAACATCAAGTTGGGTGGGAGTGTTGATCTGCTTGAGGGTAGGATGGCTCTACAGAGGGATCTGGACAGGCTGGATCAATGGGCCAAGGCCAATGGTATGAGGTTCAACAAGGCCAAGTGCCAGGTCCTGCACTTGGGTCACAACAACCCCATGCAGTGCAACAAGCTTGGGGAAGAGTGACTGGACAGCTGCCTAGTGGAAAAGGAGCTGGGGGTATTGGTTGAGCCAGCGGTGTGCCCAGGTGGCTAAGAAGACAAATATTATCCTGGCTCGTATCAGGAATAGTGTGGTGAGCAGGGGTAGGGAAGTGATCATCCCCCTGTACTCAGTACTGGTGAGGCCACACCTCGAATACTGTGTTTAGTTTTGAACCCCTCACTACAAGAAAGACACTGATGTACTAGAGCATGTCCAGAGAAGGGCAATGAAGCTGGTGAGGGGTCTAGAGAACAAGTCTTCTGTGGAGCAGCTGAGGGAACTGGGGTTGATTAGTTTGGAGAAAAGGAGGCTGAGGGGAGATGTTATCACTCTCTACAACTACCTGAGAGGATGCTGTAGAGAGGTGGGGGTCGATCTCTTCTCCCAAGTAACAAATGACAGGATTAGAGGAAGTGGCCTCAATTTGTGCCAGGGCAGGTTTATATTGGGTATTAGTAAAAATTTCTTCACCAAAAGGGTTATCAAGCATTGGAACAGGCTGCCCAAGGAAGTGGTGGATTTGCCATCCCTGGAGGTATTTAAAAGACAAGCAGATGTGGTGCTGAGGGACATGGTTTAGTGGTAAATTGGTGCTATTAGGTTAACTCTTAGACTCTATGATCTTAAAGGTCTCTTCCAACCAAAATGATTCTATGATTCCATGTCAGCCAGAAAAGTGAGTGTCTAAAGGGCTGAATTGCTGAAGAGCCACCACATAATCTGTGCTTTTGCTTTCCAGATTGCACAGTGAACAGCAATACTACTGAGCTCATCAAAGATTTCCTAAGGAAAAAAATTGCTGATGAGAAAAGCAGTGCTGATAAAAACAAGGAAGCAAGCGAAAAAAAAGGATTACCTTTCCTGAGCTTCCTGGGCTGCTTCTAAAGATGGGGGAGGAGATTAACTAGTGACTCTTGATTTCAGATAGAAAGCAGCTGCCTTTGACGGTTTACATAGCTCCTCTATGCCTCTTTTAAACTCCCCAACCAGAATGATTTGATTTTTTTTTCCTATCGTGTCACCCAGAATTCTGTATTGAAAAGATTGCTTATATTACAGCAGAAATTTGTTTGAGGGTTTTTGTGGGGATTTTTTGTTGCTTTTGTTGTTGTTACCAAACAAACCCATCTTTTGTTCAATTTTTAATGAAATGAGCAGAACTCCCAAGTATTGTCTTTTTCTTTTCTACTCACCTCTAAGGTTGTCCCTTTCAGCCGTGGCTCAGGGTAACACTTCCCAGCATCTTGCTTATATCAGAGGCATAATTCATCTGTACTTTACAGTTTTCTGCAAGCATGCAAACACATAGTAACAATAAATCAGGACTCTGAATTCAAATTCATGGACAATTTCTGTGACCACCACCTAACTCTAGCTCTTTAATGATGTTGCATGTTCCTTGGGCTTTTTTAGGATGACTCTTTTTATCTGTCTGTAAATTAAGAAGATCTTTTGGTTTCTTGCTGCATGAAAAAACCAGCACTTACGAACATTTAGATCCATAAGGATTTCTTTCAACTCACATAACATCCGTAGTTTTGAAAATTTGGACGCAACTTCATGTTGCCCTTCATCTAGCAATGTTTCAACTAAGTATCAGTTTTGTTTTGTCGTGCAAGAAACTGTGGTTTAAAGGAAGACTCTTTTGGCATTATTATGACCTAGAAGTTTATTTATTAGCCTTGTTAGCTGACTGTTTTTTATACAGATGCCCTGGGATACTATCCTTTTTCATAACTATTGAAATGAAATATAAAAATGTTAGACAGTTGGAAATGAGAGACCCTTAAAACTCCCCAACTGCATGACCTGCAGCAGCTATTCACAGTGTCACCAGTAATATTGTTAAAGATTGCAAAATATCATTTCCAAAATGAAATGCTGAGCTCTCTGTGTCCCCTAAGATGAATCCGCACATCTACGACAGATGTTTACCAGCTGGAGGACATGATTTTGACATGTATCTGTTGAAAGAAATAAGAATATAAAGTTTTTTCCTAGTGGGATATTAATAAACATGGAGAGCTGAAACAGTTTGCAGAGAAACACTGAATTCTGCAACTTGTGATTTGTTTCAATTGTCATTTTTTTTAGATTCAAGGTCATTAAAAGTGATCATTCAGAGATTAATATTTTCCAGTACAATAATATATACAATTAAAATACAGTCCTTTATTTGTTCAGATAATTTATGAGGACAGAAAATATTTTTGTTTGATGCTATACTGTGTTTAAGAAAGTGAAACAACAGTTATGTTAAAAATAATAGAGATAAAAGCAGTAAACTTTAGTGTCTTGTGGCAAATATCTTGAGTCAAGTAAGCGGAAGAGCAGCACAGAACTCTTTGGACACAGAAAAAGTACATGTGAAATAAAAAATGATTAGAAGTCTGGAGTCATTTGACCCAAAGTCTTAAGTGCATTAATAACAATTTGCCTTTGATTACCAGTGAGGACAGGCTTTTCAGAACCCCTTTTGCTTTTGTAAAATATTTCTTGGCTCTACAAGTCCATTACAGCAGGACACTTCTGTACAACCCTGCGATGAAAGCTGTTACGCCAAATGGAAGTATCTACCTTCTGCGGAGAAACCCAAAGTCTTGAAAAGCAATTTTTTCCTGCAAGATCAGTGATACTTCAGGAATTATTTGCATCATTCAACTGGTTGCTTGAATTGAACAAATGAATCTTTCTCACAGTTTGGCCATGACTAATATATACATCATTATCTTTCTTTTAATGTTGTGTATGTATGAATTTCCCAACCTGTGCTATTTGACCGATTTTATGAACTGGGTGTATTTTGTAGCCAGCATTAATTTTCTGTAATACAAAATCAGTATAATAAATTGAGAATCCTGGAGCCAAGTTCTGGTGACCTTTAAGCCTTGGTATATGATAGAATATGATTTAATTCAGCATTTAAATGGACGACTGTTCTTAAGATGGCATAGCTGACCATATAAACACCCTAGAACAGCAGTAAGATAATGTGTGTCTGTAAACTTGTAGGGTGGACAGCTTTAAATTAAATCTCTGCTACTGAAGTTTAAGCTAGCATGTTTTTTCTTTGCAAATGTCTGCACAAAGGTAGCTAAGGTACCTTAAATTTTAAACAATAACTTATGCCTCTCTAGCTTGACTGCATTTCATCATATGCTAATAACTTTTTTCATACTGAAAGGCACAAGTGTCAATGTTATTTATCAGTGAAGTGGAAGGGCTTGCTACAAACCCTAATATGAAAGGGCCAAGCTCCCTGTATTCTGTCCTGAGTTTAGGAGAAAATTCCATTTCCTTGAGCTTTGTCTTTTTATAGATCTTTTTTCTTGTCACTTTTTGCATTAATGGATTGAGGGAATTTTATCTTTATCAACTAGTCACTTTAGTGAAAGTTAGATACTAATTTCTAGCTAGACTCATCTAGTAGATTTGTGCTAAAGAACAGCTGAAAGGCACTATCTTTAGTGTACTACTAGTGTAAAGATATCTAATGTGATTATGTTTAGTGCACAATATTTTTTTCTCATTTGCAATTTTATCACCTCTCAAACACCTTCTTGTGTTTCATACATTAAGGGTAAATATAATGCATTGTAATGACTGAAGAAGGCAAAAGATATTTCCTTTGTATTCTCTACATATCCTTACATCTGCCTTCTGACTGTTCAACAAGCTATCTTAATGAATAACTCCGAGGAAAAGATAAAAGTGCTCCGTGAATGCTGAGAGAGGGTAGCTGTACTACCCCACTGTCATTTCAATACCAGCCCATCTACCTCACTTGGATAGCTCTCTGGAATTCAAAATAAATCAAGAGGAATTTAGTCCTGACTATGGTTTTATCTTTCAAAACGTACTTAACTCGCCCAAATGATGTTTGAAAGAGTTAATCACTCTAATCCCTAGAAATCTCTTTTCTGTCAAGACTGGCTGTTAAATGCAATGTTTTCAATTTTCTTTACTTGCTACGCCAAAAACTTAACACATAAAACCTGGAATGAGTTCTGAAATGTAAATCTGATTTACATTTTATTATTCAGAGAATCATAATGTAACTTCTGCCCTGGGTCAGAACAAAACTTCATTTGGGCCGATATTCTGTCTCTGGCAGTGTCTGCTGGCAGGTGTAGATGTATCCCTGGTGCTCATGCATCCCTTGGTATACTTTCCAAGGTCCTGCCAGTGATTTAAGCTGGAGGTTCCCTGGGCTACTGTACTTAACACTCCCATTGGATCTGTCCTTGGCATTTGATTAATGTCTTCTGAATCTATTTATAGAGTGGATCCCCACTATTTCCTGCAGCAACGGCTTCCTCTGTTAAAAGGTGGTGTGTACTGCATCAGTACACTACAAGTTTATTCAAAGGTATCCAGATATTTTCTGTTTGATCACCACCCCTTTGTTCAGGTAGTAGTACCTGACTTTTCTGTGGACATGAGGTGCCACTGCCAATTAAACTGGCATTCCAAGGAATTTGTGACAATCACCTTGTGATGTCTTTTCTGAGTGGTCGTAGTTTAGATCTCCTGACTGCATATGTATGGTTAGTGCTTTTTTTTTTTTCCCCATGTATTTCCCTATACAAAAAATGAGCTTTGTTTTATTGCCTGGTCATTCTGTAATGTGAGATGTTCTGCAGTACCTCTGGGTGAAATTTGCTTTTGAATGTCTTGAACTATTTTATGTCAGCTGCAAGTTTTCCCACCTTTTCTAGATAGCTGATGAATTTTTTTGAACACTGTAGTTGTCAGCATGAATAATTGTGATCAATCCTAGTACACATCATCCATTGTGGAAGCTGATTGTTTATTCCAACCATTTGTTTTTTGATCAATTTTTAATCTGTGAAGCGTGCCTTTGCATTCTGTCACAACTAACTTCCTTTAACAGTTTCTGGTAAGGGACTTCATCAAAAGCGTTTTGGAACTCTACTACATGATTCATTTTGTCCTTTCCCATCATGCCTTGCAATCTCTTTAAAGGAACTCTGATGGATTAATGAGACAGCCATGTGCTTTATTTAAAACAAACAAACAAACAAACTTAATTCTTTCCTATTATGTTACATTTACCCTTAAGTGTGTTAATTTCATTCTGTATTATATTTTTATAATACGTTATATGTATAGATACACATAATATATATGTATAATATATTTATTTTAATAATAATGTTATGGTATGGAGGTGAGAACTCCTGATCCCAGCTTCCTTCAAGGGTTTCTTCCAAAGCCTGCTTTTAAAATATGGCTGACATGTCTGTTCATCTGCCATTGGGTCCACATTATGGAAGAGTTAGTATACACCATATCCCAGTGGGAGGGTCAGCAAGTGGGAACTACAGGTTGGTCAGCCTTGTCTCGGTTCTTGGGAAGGCTGTGGAGCAAATCCTTCTGCAACTTAAATGACAAAAGGTGA
The DNA here is from genome assembly GCA_008921705.1 of Burhinus oedicnemus. Lineage (NCBI taxonomy): Eukaryota > Metazoa > Chordata > Aves > Charadriiformes > Burhinidae > Burhinus > Burhinus oedicnemus. The sequence goes on from VFFE01007583.1 coordinate 1,730,090, forward strand.
TTGGAAACAGCCAGCACAGATTTACCAAGAATAAACTAGTGCCTAACCTATATGATGACTTTCTATGATGAGGCAACAGCTCTGTAAATGAGGAAAAAGGAATGGATGTTGCTTACTTTGACTTCAGCAAGGCCTTTGGCATGATTTCCTGTAGTATCTTGTTGCAAGTCAGTAAGACATGGACTGGTAAGGTAGAATATTAATTTGTGTGGAAAAAAATAGCTGATAAACTGCTCACAAAGGGGTTATCAATGACATCAAGTCCATCCAGTGGCTGATTACTAGTGACATCCCTCCTGTCAATATGGAGCCACTACTGGTTAATGTTGTGCAGCCTGGGAAGAAGTGGGCTTGGGGCAGTGGGGGAAGGAGTCAGACTCTACTCAAAGGTATGCAGGGTGAAAGATGGCAAACACAAGTTGCAAATTGCAAAGTGAGAGTGGCCTAACACTTGAACAGGTTGTCCAGAGAGGCTCTGGACTGGTCAGCCTGCTCTAAGCTTGCCTGGCTTTGAGCAGGGTTTTAGACTGGAAAGTCTCCAGAGTCCTCTTCCAAAGTAAATTATGCTATGATAATCTACCTCCATGAAGGGAAGTTGTGGTGTGGGAGCTTCCTTGGGTTCTTTTGTAGCAAATTTCTGTACAAATAGCAGATTCAGCTCTCTGTTTTGGCTTTATCTTCTGTGCACTCTCCTTTTGTTTTCCAATATGTTCACTGATTCTCTGGCAGAATTTTGCTTTCCACTGTTACTCTGAAAATGTTTATATCTCTGAAAAGTTACTTCCAAAACATTTGTGACTTCCTTTATTGTCTTTTTACATTTCAACTTCATAAATTCTGAAGTTTTTTAAAAAACTTTTAATTTTTTTTTTTAAATTTCTATAATTGCACACAATTTCTGTTTTCAGAAGGATTTTTCAACTATTTTCTTCTGTTCTTTCACTACTGTGGACTTTCAAGACACAGAAGTTTTTTTTACAGATGATCTACATTTATTCTGAGTATCTTATACAGGTTTTCCAGTCTTCACACCACCAGAAGCAGTTATTTTTCTGGTGTTTTACTTTTTCTGTTTTTGTTGTTTTTGTTAAATATTATTTCTAAATAATGGACAAACAGAGCCCTTTTCAGGGGGGAAGAGAGAGGGAAAATTTTATACTGAAGTTGAATTCAAATACAGTATGGTCTCATTGATAGTTACCTCTTAAACTAGATTTTAGGCCTAATCCAAGATTCAGAAATATATTTTTCTCAGTGTACTGGGGGAGGTGGGAAGAGCATGGAGAGAGGTCAGGCGTCTTTGAACATTTTTTCTAAAAGGAACAATCCTGTCTGATCCCTAAAAATGCATGCTTTGCATACATCACCTAATGTGGCATTCACTGATTCTACAGAGAGATACTTGAAGCTTTCCCCTTGTATTGTTTATTGCCCTTCTAATCTCTCTTAAGTTTTCTTAGTTGTTTCCTTCAGTCCTGGAAGAATGGTCACCCTTACATGATACTGAGTTTAATTGAGATGTAAAGTCAACTTTTCATTTCATTATCCTTGCAACATGTGTCTTTCTCATAGGCTAATTCAGAGCTGTGGTTTGGGCTGGGCTGGCCACTGAATGAATGACAGATGCTCTCTTTGTCCTCTCTCCCCCTCAGAGGAGAGAAGAGAAAATGAGACTTATGAGTTGAAAAGAGACCAAACTACTTTAATGAAATATTAATAATAAAATAACAATAAGAGAAAGATAATAATATTAATAAGAAAATAATGAAATATATACAATATATACAAAATTGGTATTGAGCTCCCAAGATGACAATCATGTCACCAGCAGGCACTGGGAAAATCCCAGACGGAACTCAGTGACAGACAGGAACTAGATTCCAGATCTGGATTCAGGAATGCACAGATCAGGATCAAAGGCAGATGAACAGACAGAGTCCTCCTCACGTGCCGGCCAGTGAAGAAAGAGGCTGACTCCTTTGATCCCTCAGCTTTTATACTGAGCATGAGGCAGATGGGATGGAATAGCCTGTTGGTCAGTTTTGGGTCACCTGTCCTGTCTGCTCCTCCCCACAGGTGAGACCTCTCTATGCTTTTCTGCTTCCAACTCTCCAAGCTGGTGCATAACAAAGTTAGCTGATCTTGGTTGTTATGACTAAGTCTAAGCAAGAACCTCTCTGCATTCCATTCCTTGATGTTAACCATAAACATCAGACCTTATCTGCTAGAAGCCAACACCATTTGAAAGATATGCCTTTAATTTCAGAGACTTAGAAGAGGTTTAACTGAAAAGTAAAATTACTGAAAATAAAATTGGTTCTGTTTCACCTCAAACCAGGACAGTGTTTTTTATTTCAAACAACCTAATTCCAGACTTTAATGAATTAACACTGTGAAAAACAGAACTGTATGGACTCCTGCAATTCATTTTTATGTACAGTTTCATTATGACATCAAGCACCCAGCAAGTGTGCTTTAGATAGCTTTGGATTTCAGAAAGCAAGGTACGAAATTGTGCCTTAATACTTTTCAATAGGATCCTTATTTAAACTACCCTTCTAATGACTGACTGTGGTTTGTCTTAGCTGGCATCAGCTAAAACGGGCCAAAACCAGGGGAAACAATGAGAACATTTCCTTATTAATTTCCTGGTATTAAACCTGTATCTATTCAATCACTGCATTTTCATTCTTATGTGCAACTTTTTTATGCCCAAACTCAAAAATCTGTTAATTAATTTATTTAATGTAGAACACTAAATGAGAACAATTCTACCATCATAAATCTGAAATTTAAGTTTCTGCTGCACTTCAAGATGCCACATTTCTAAACTGAACAGAATATATCATAAATATGTACAAGCTCTTGTTCCTTAAATTATTCTAAGCACTTAAAATTCTGTAGTGCTGAAGTGGATACAAGGGAAAGGTCCCGAAGGATCAGTGATTCATTTACAGTGAAAAATGTAAGAGGGTTAAAAAATGTACATGTTCTTATGTTAACTAAATCTTGAACATAAACATAAGCTCTAATATGTTTTATTGAATTTGCATTTAACTCACTGTGTTGTGGAAGACACTTCATTTCCAAAGAAATATTCTTTATAGAGCAGGAGTGAGTGACCTGTGAGAGAGGGGAAGTAAAGACTGAAGGGAAGAGACAGCATGCCCTGCTCTCAGTCTTATTAGCCAGTCCTTCATAAGTGACTACTGCTTTGAAGGAACCTCATTAATTTTAGGAGGATTGGTGCCCAGTATTACTAGACACCATACACAGGCTATGTAAAATTCATGACCAAACTCACCAGCCACTTTAAGCAAAGAACATCCTTTAAATGTTTCCTACAGGTTAAATGTAGACTAGGCTAGAGAAACAGGGAAGACATTCAATGTACACAACTGAATCAGAGTTTAGATGTTGCCCAAACTGCCCATCCTGTGATAGTGCAGCAGACCTGTGGACTCCTGTGGAGCTGGGTGGCCATACAGTTTCAGACAAGGTAAGAGACTGGAAATGCATTCCTGCATAGCACTCACCAGGTCCTGAGAGTGCCTCTTCCCTCTTACCTCCACTAGGACTTCCCTGAAGGAACAGCCTGCTTGGTCACAAGGGCACAGCGGTACAGTGTAAGGATAAAGACATGCCTTCCTGAATGTTGTGCCTTGCCTTATCTTCCGAAGATTTGTGCCAGTTTAACTGAGATCTGACCTGAAATACTTTATAAATGAAGACATAATATGTAAAGAAGTTCTAGTGACCTCCCAGCTAAGACTTGCTGAGAGGTAAATATGATGCTATCCAGTGTGGCGTGTAGTTTGGACTTATGCTGTGTAATAATGTCCACAACATCCTTCTTGTTAAGACTATGACTATAGTTGTTCACCCTCAGCAGACCCAGTTTCCACAGATGAGGCAAAAATAAAATAAAATTTTAAAGAAGTTCAATTTTAAGTACCAACTAGTTTCTCTAATAAGACAATTTCAAACTGGAGAGCCTGATTTTTCCCTCATTACTCCAATCTCACTCTGGGGTAGACTTTTTGAGTTCTGAAGAGCTATTATTGATTCACACACCAGCATATATGAAGAAAAGCTAGGCCCAGAGATTGTTCTTTGCCAATGTCAGATACCATTTGAGCACTGCCACCAGCTAATAATATGTGCTCACAAAAAGGCTCAGGCTGCTGGGATAATAGATAATTACAGCCACGATTGTCCAAGCAGAGAAATATCCAAATCTCCTGTAGGAAACTGTGAGTACGTTGGGACCTATAAGTACAAAATTAACTAACTGGCTTCAATAAATATGGTAAGAAAACTTCTTAAAAGTTTAGTATGTCATTAGCGTGGGATCTATTGAAGGATTTTTTCCATCTACTTTCTCTAAAGCACACCTATTTAAGACTCAGAACAATCCAGGGGACTGCTGCCACAGTGTGTGGGTAGAGTTCAGAATGCAAAAGCTCTCTTAATTTCACAATGGAAGTGGAAAATAGAATTTCTGATGATTTTTCAACCATGGCACTTTCTTTAGGACAATGTATAAAGGTGAAAATATTACTTCAGCAGCTTTCTATTTTTTACTTTTTAAATAGCCATGAAAAGGAATAATGATGGTTTCTGCTTTCAAGGTGAGTTGCATATAATCTTTTTGTTTTGTATTATAACTCAGATAGATCTGTTCATTATTTTAGTCTTCCTCAGGGTTCCTGAATTGATGTTTAACGTCATCAAAAGAACAGCAAAAAGAGGGACAAAAATGCAAAAAAGAGATATAGAATCACAGAATAGGATCATAGAACATCTTGAGTCAGAAGGCACCTACGAAGATTGTCGAGTCCAAGTCCTGACTCCACAGAGGGCAACCTAAAGTTAAACCATATACCTTACAACATTGTCCAAATGCTTCTTGAACACCAGCAGGCTTGGAGCCATGACCACTTCCGTGGGGAGCTTGTTCCAGGCTGTGTCAGGCCTTGCTAAAGTCAGAGTAAACGGCAGTCACTGCTCTCTCCTCAAAGCAAGGCTCATGTTGGTCCTGGCACAACTTGTCCTTTGGTGAAGTTGTGCTGGATGTTCCCAGATGTCATCTTGTCCTTTGTGTGCCTCCAAATGATCTTCTGGCAGATGCCTGAGAAGGGCAAGAGCTTCTGCCTGGAAACCTGACAGAAGGCTCCAGTTCAGGAGCTGCTTCCTAGTCTTCCAATAAAATGGGAGAGCTCTTTTTCAGAATAGATAATCAAGAATCTACAAAAGTGGTGAGAAGCTTTGTCCTTCATATTAGTGAACAGAGCAAGGGTACACATCAGTCTAAACATCCCACCACCTCCAGGCCCCAAGGACCTTCCTTGGTGGCCTCCGACAGGCTCCTCACATTGCACCAGCACCGCAGCCCAAAGGATGCCAGGCCCTCTCCTCCCCTCTCCCTTGGGGCTCTGTGCAGAAGACATGGCACCTCTCCACGCTCCAGGGGCAGGGCCAGGGAAGAAGGGCCTACACAACACTTGGCAATTGCAATTCTTTTATGGAGTGCTGGTATACCTTGCACAGGCTGGCTGGACCTCCCTTTCCTGCTGGCGGGATATCTGGATGCTTCACCCGCTTCTCAACCACTGCCGAGCACAGGGGGTTGTGCCACTTGCAGGAGGTCACTGAGGACCCCTGACCCTCCTGGAACGTTGTTGCTACCATCTCGTCCAGGAGACCCCAGGCATGGGATGAGGAGGTGACTGGAGCCCAGGGCTCATGAGGAGAGGTGGAGAGCAGTCCCTGTGCCGAAGGGTAGCAGAAGAGCACAGGGGAGTGAACCCCAGGAAAGGGGACCTCGGCCCCACTGACCCTCCTTTTTATCCCACATTAGAATGTCTTTCAGGCCACAGAACCCCAAATTCCCAAACCAGCCATAGTTGGCCACATGCATTGGCCACATTGACAGTCACCAATCACAGTGACCTCCTGCTGTCACATGCCTCCCGACTTCCTTTTGCTCCAGGTGTTCCCTATAAAAACAAGGTCTCCAGCAGCTGTCTGACAATTCACTGAGATTTGAGGCCCTCTGACACCAGACATCCTTGGAAGGAAGAGCAGCTGGAGCAACAAGGCAGGTGGGTGGCTGCCCACCTTTGCATGGGACAGCAGATAGGTAGTTCCTGGGAGAGGAACAGAGTAGAAAACCACTTCCAAGGAAGAGAAAGTGGAATCAGCAGAGGAGGAACACTACCCAAAATGGTGTGAAGGTGATTATGATTGCTCATATGACCAATGGCGTGCAGTACATGGATGTGGCTCTACCAGGGAACAGCATGGGGCCCAGGTGTGTCAATCTGCCAAAGAATAGGTGGAGGAGGAACATCACCTATGACATGTGAGTGATTGCCCATGCTCATGTGACTGATGGTGTGGAGTTCATGGATGTAGATCCACCAGGGAACAGCGTGGGGCCCAGTTGTATCAATCTACCAAGGAATGGTGTGAGGCCCAGGCATCTCAACCCACAAAAGAATGGCATGGATCCTATGCATGTCAATCCACCAAAGCATGGCAAGGGGCCCATGGGTGTCAATCTGCCACAGAATGATGTGGAGTCCGTGGGGGCAGATCCACCTCAAGATGAAGAAGAACCGATGAAAGTGGATCCACCTGTGACAGGGCTGAGCTGGCATGATGCTAGCATGCCTGGTCTCTCTTCTATGAGATCACACTAATGGACGCCACAGGAGTGCCCAGCCAGCTTCCCATCAGCAGCCCTGGCTCTGCACCCAACATTAGCTGGGAGAGGACAAACTCTATGAACATCCCGCAGGCTCACCTGCAAGATCTCCTGGCAGTAAACTGTTCTTTTGATAACTGTCAAGGATTGCATGGGCCCTTGTTTCCCATCTCCCTCTACCCTGTGTGAAGATCATTTAGCCACATTGTACTTAATGCACCCCAGGATATGGTTGGCCATTTTGAATGCCAGGGCACGTTGTTGTTTCATGTTGAGCTTAGCATCAACACCCAGATCCCTTTCTGCAGGGCTGCACTCCAGCCTGTTGTCCCCAGTCTATATGTACTTCCAGGATTACACTGTCCCAGGTACAGAATCTGGCATTTGTTCTTTTTAAATCTTGTTAAAGAGTTAAGACTTTCTGTGTTGCTCAGCTAAGAGGAAAATGCCCTTAAGAGGGATAAATGATCCTTTTTTCTTAAAATATTTATATATCTGTCTGGTATATGGGAAACCTAATGCGTTTATGTCTCTATTGCCTTTGGTAATTGGGCTTGAGTCTGGGTTCAGATTTTCAGAGCTAAGAGATTCAGACAGTGACATCTTCCGATTTTGTCTGTGGTAAAGGAAATGGGTAGGGACACATGCTTGAGGCTTAAGCTACTTTGCCTGTCCAGGGCTGATCTAGACTCCTGAGATAAATGCTTAATTTGGGAGGGATGAAGCTGAACCAGAAAGCTTCTGACTTGATAACACTCTTTGGGATCAATATGTCCACTTCTAACTTGATTGTAAATCTCTTATGAAAGAGAAAATCTCAGTGGTAAAGACTAATCTGAACTTCTTTCAAAGTAACTTTTCAACATTTTGAAATAAATTTTTAAGGAATATATACAACCTTTACCAGAAAAAAAAAGTTATTTTGTTTCAAAACAATGATCTTGTTCACAGTTACTCTACAATAGTTACCACTCATTTTTATTAAATATAAAGGAGACTTTTTGACATATTAACATATTTTCTACAGGGAACATATATCAAAAGCAACTGATAAAAAGTAATTGAGCTTAATACAGAGAGTAAGATATCTTTTCTGCAAAAATATATTGCAGAATTATATACTGAAAAATAATCAGCTTAAAGTTAATTTCAAGTGCATGGCATTTCTCCATTGTTTGGAGGTTTTTTTGTTACATTGTTAATTTTTATGACCATGTAGGACAAGAGTGTGCTAGATTATTTTAGCCACAAGCATCCTGCAGTGACTGCCTGGGTGAAACTGTGTGACATCACAATAGTATCTGTGAAACAGATGTCTCTCCTGAATGCTTGGTGGTGAGGAGGCAGCGTGCATCTCTGAGTGGGAGCTGGTTGTGCAGAGGCCGTCAGGATTTTTTCAGTCTGAAGCTGTTAGCTGTATGTATGAGCAGCTGCAAATCCTGTCCTCTCGCTGACTTCTTTTAAGAAGTTCGAGTAAGAAAACAGTACTTTTGTACTGTCTTACCAGAATTGTTTTGTGATGTGATAAATACCAGCATACATCAGGCTTAAAATTACCTTTCAAGTTTACAACAGGGAAAAAGTGAAACAACAGTTGAAAAAATCCTGTGTTTGAAGGTGGCTGGGAGATACTTAGTGTGATTTATCCATTTCCTTTGTGTGTAACAAAGAAATGAAGACTTCTGCACTAGCTGAGAATGATTTTTCTCCTCCACATCTTAAATTCCCTGTGTTTTCATTGCAACAAAAGAAATAGGAAGTGCCCAGGGAACTTGAACTGGGATCTTTCATGTAACAGCACACGGCACTGTTAGAATCAGATAAATGGCTTATGGCTTTTGAGGACACCTTTGTTACTTTTTTAGATACCTTTGGCTGTTTAGATTCTGTTCTGCAGATTGATATTTCTAGATGAAGGGAACAGAGTTATCAAGAGGTAGGCTGATGCTCATACTATGTGGATCTATTTTCAGATGTCCATTTTTGTCCATTACCCATAAAGAGAATAGACATTAAGTCTTTTTCTGGTCCCCGCTGTACTTTTGTCTTCTTACAGAGCTGCCCATTAATGAAGTAGTGCATGCAGCTCAATTTCAGTAAATGAGATTTTCCATATTTTGACCTATTGTTACACTGCCATCTTTCTAGTTAATACTTGGTGACTTGAGGAAAATCTAACAGGACAGATGTGGAGGAACAGATTTTAGCATTTGTTGTAAAAATCACTACTTTTTAATCGTATGCTGTCAAATTTTGTTTTGAAATTGTCTGAAAAAAATATTTTTCTTAAGCATGTTCTCTCAGAACCTGTCACAATAAAATAGCGAGCACCACCAGGATGGTTGATACAAATTTCAAACACAGCTCCTCCACATTGACAGGAATGCTGTTGGACAAACTGCCAAGAAAATAGAAGGATGTGGGTACAAGTGTATGCAGTAAGGAGTATCAGCTTTGTTGCCCCTCCTGCTCCTCAGTGCAGGTTCCTCCCTAAAGAGAGCACCACAGGACATCCTCATAAGGATGCATTCCCAAGTGTAAGGTACCATTTGTGTGAAAGTAATCAAATTGCTGCAAAGCAGGTATAGCATTGTGATTGTTATTCTGATTTTATTGTATTATTGTGATTGCTATTATGATTTTGTAGCAGTTTGCACTCAGTTGTGCAGTACTGAATAAAAGGTAAAATAATTTTTCTTTTCTCATTAATGATTAATTTTTACTTAAAATTATTGTTAAGATTATGGTATTAAAATTCCATCTTAAATTGTTTCAGAGGAAAAATAATTCAGTGGAGTCCTTTTGTATAAAAGTAATGAAAATTTTTTTTTTTTTCTTTTTTTCCCCCCTTCCAATACCATACATGTGGAAAATAGTAGGGCAAAGCATGGTGTTTTAAGTAATCTAAGCATAGAGATAGCCTTTCTCTGTGTGTGTGTACATGTATATACACACACAGAGTACGTTGTTGCTGTGTGTGCATATTGCTGTCATTCCTACTTCTATGTCTTATCCCATCTGAAAAATACAAAGAGAAGATCTATTGCTTCTGTAGAGAATGCCTCTCTCATTCTCCTGAAAGATAAAATAATGACTGGGAGAAGTATTTTCTAGTTAACAGAGGAAAAGATTTAATAAAGAAAAAAGAAACAAGCACCCAGCTCCAAGAGGGTCCCTGCGGTAAAAGTTCAAAGTGCAAGAAGATAAAAACTGAGAAGGAGTCCTCCATTGCTTTCAAAGAAGATGACAAAGAAAGGAAAAGCTTGAATTATTTTATCCTGTTCCACCAAGTATGTAGTAAGTTGACCTTTTCCAGCCTTGTCAGGACTGGAGAAGGAGGGATCTGCTGTATAAGCTCTTACATGACATATGTGTCAAAACCCTGAGGCTGCTGGGGATAAAAACATCCTAAAAGGGCAACAAAGAGTCTGACATCTGAATCTGTGTTCAGGAATGCCTCTGCCAGTTCTGACATGAAGGGCTTCATAAGTTTAGGGTGGAAGAAAAAAGGTTCAGTAAGACAAGGCAGTAAAGTTCAGTAACTTCCCCTAGAGTACTCTCAGGTTCAGATTTCTCCTTGCATCTTCTCTCCCCTCATTCATTCAAGAGTCATTGAGAGACTTGAATCTCAGTCCTTCTCGCCATGCTATCATCTCTCATTATATAGAAAAAAATGTTTTGAAAGAACAGGCTTATTCTGACATGAAATGGAGTGAGACAAGAGGAAGACATCTACCTCCTTTCCTTTCAAACCACAAAATCTGGGGTCAGATAACATCAGGATATACAAGAATGTCAAGCATGAAGTGGATACTCTCTGCAGGCTGTTGAGCAAGGAGGAGGTTACAAAAGAAGACATTTCTTATCACAAGCCGGGAAAGGACTTTCCTGATTGGGAATAAGCTCGGTATTTTTGAAGTTACTCTATGAAACATCGTTAATTGCTTCAGTGTGGGGTACTGATGAGTTAAAGAATTCCAAAAGGATCCTGTAAGAATGGCTGGCTGAGTTGGTCCAAAGCCTGTCACTGTATCTCTAACACTGGACAAAAATGAATGCTTAGTATAAGAATGGGGCAAGCAGACAGTGATATGTCCCTGGAAGATTCTCCAAAGTAATTCCAATTCAAGGATCAATGTGAAAGGACTTTTAGACACAGAATTATGTTCCTGTATTCTTTTTTTTTCAAAAGATTTTATTTTGTCAATGTGTTTTTTCCTTTGCTGACTAACTGAATGATGACTGGTACTAAATTTGTGACAAGTATTTTTAATATGGAGAAACAGAGGTCTAGCTAATGTTTTTCTACTTAATTTTTTTTTTCTGGTTGTGAGGAAGAAGAAAGGGGACGGTTTGTTTTTATAAATGTAGTTTGATTTCAGAATACTCATTTCTAATTATTTCTTTCTGGGGGAATTGATCTCAGAAGACATTCTATGTCTACTCCTCATTATAAGTTAACTATGTTAGTGGTAAACTCTATTTGATAGTGTCATTCTCTGAAAGGGTTGACTTAAAGAGTATGGTAAAGCCTGCTGTTTGTTAGAAGAGATGATCATAGTCTGTCAAGTTTATTAATGTTGGTAATCGAAGGGAATAATGACAGGTTCACTTCTGAAAAGAAATGTACAGTTGTATTTCATGTAGTAGCATGGTTTGGGTTCAATATATCTAGAAATTAAGATCTTTCATTTGTAGTTTTTGTGGACTTGTACCAGTCACAACCTGAAAGTGAGGTATCATGAGCAAAGTTTTCTGGTTTTCTTTCATCGCTAATTACACAGCTATATTCTCAAATCTGAGTAGGTTTATTTTATAATGAGGTCATTAGGGACTAAGAATGTACTGTTTCATTGTAGCTGGTCAGTTTTTAGGCCTTATTTTGTAAGGGAATAAATCCTTTCCTGTAATATAATTTTTTATGCCCTAAAATCTGACCTGGAATTTTATTTGTAGTTTCAGCATATCCTGTGGATGCATTGTATAAAATATTTATTTTCATTCCTTCAAAAAAGCTCTGACATAGATTTGATGATGCATGTGTTTGTTCAGCAGTTTGGACTGTTCCTTATATTTTCAGAAGTTGCTTCTTGAAGGGACTCAGTTTTATAGATCTGCAATCCGTGTTGCTGTAAATTAACACAGGATTCCGGTTAATTTAGTTTCACATTCAGATACCCGATATAGTTGGCCAAATGTAGTTCATATCAGTAGCTGTGCCCCACAAACTCTTTTTGCAACTGCAAGTGATGTGTGGGGACTGCATACACTTACACTGGAAATCTGAGCACTACGTCTTTGATATAAGACTCAGCAAGTGTTGTACGCCTATGATACATATAGAGACAGAAGTCTGAGGTGCCATTTTTATCCTCCCAGCATTCCCAGCTGCTGGTGCCTGCTCACAAGCAATGCAAGTACCACAGTATGGAGCATGATCATGAGCTCAGAAATGGATCAGTTATTTCATATTTTCGTCTGCATCTATTCCTCATGAAACAAATTCAAGCTATTTCACTGTCAAGGGTTAAATGAGTGGATTTTCACCATCAGATGAGTTGATAGGTAGTAACAAAGGACCCTAACTGCAAATACACAGCAAAACACTGAAAATCTTAGTTCAGTCTGGTTAAAAAAAAAAAAAAGTTTGTATAATTAAAAATGATATTCCAATATCAGAGAATAAAAAGGACTGGTCACTTGAAACTGAGCCCTTACTAAAGAAAAAATAAAACCAACACAGATATTCCAGTCCTATGTTGATTTCAACTAACAAAAAAAAAGAGGCAATCTGAAAAAACAAAAAACAAAAAACTTTCAAAAATTATTTATTCTATATATCATATAGTCATGTGACATATATAATAAATCATAATGTCACCTGTTCCACCCAGCTATTAAACTGATCATGATAGAGATTATAATCATTATATGTGGTCTATTATAGTTGTTGTTTTTCATAAAACAAAAACAAACAAAAAATCCTGTCTGGAAGGTATTTGGTGATCCCATGGAATGATTCTGAAAGATTATAACAATTAGAAATTTAGAAGAGTGTTGCAAGACCTTGCACAAAAAGGAAAAACTCCAGGCAAACAGAAGAGACTAGTGTGATCTGTTTACTATTTGGTTAAAAAAAAAGAGATGTGATTAAGAATGAAAGAAACCCTATGGTACTCTTGCCATCAGCAGAATTTTCAACCTTTTCAATTCATTCAGCATGCATGAGAGGAAATGAGGAAAACCAAAAACATATCTGTAACATGCCTATCGTGATTTGAACATTTAAGAGGAAATCAAAACACCAACACAAGGACAGTAAGGCTGGTGAACTTTTAGGAGGAAGCACCAACCATTTTAGGAAGATTTAATGGGATGTTCCAGGGAATAGACAAGAAATCTGGACACCTACATCATGAAAAAAAATCACTTCAAGGCTAGAATCATAACACAGAGCAAATGGAGAAAGCTGGACATGACCCTTGGTGGGTCAGAGGAGGCGTGAAACAGTTCTCCTTGGAGATCTGCTAGATCAGCGTGAATTACAGATGTTCTCTGGTTTCCTTAGCTTGCACAATGTAAGACCAAGACTGAAAGAGCAGAGAACCTCGACTGTCTTTCTTGTATTTTTCTGCTTTCCCTCTCTCCCTTGCTGCAGTGATATTAAGGATTTCAAGACAGGTCTATGTAAAGCCTCCAACAACTTCCAAAAAAAAGAAATAATTTCTTTTTGGATAATCAAACAGAACTACGATGAGGTAGATTCAGACAAACCAGAGGAGGTGGTTCTTCACACAGTGGGTAGTAGAGCTGTGAAACTCATTGCCAGAGGGTGTTGCCGATGGTGAAAGACTAGCTGGACCCAGAGGTTATTGGACAAAAGCATGAGAGATAAAGCCATTTAAGGATACTAAATATAAATTGGTACCATGTATTTCATAGAAATACTAAATGTATGTCCACCATATGGAAAATATATGGAGCCTGGCAGAGCGCATCAGTAAATGGGAAATGTCCTTCACTGGTTCTGTTTTTATTCTCTTTTAATCATATTCTTGTGACCAGTGTTTGAGATGGAATACCAAGCCAGCTAGACCTTTGTCTGGTCTAGTACGTCTTATGTTCTTTTGATTTTAATGCACCAAATTAGGCTACTTGGCTCCTTAGCACACAAAGTTCTGTGGATGAGCATATAAAGAACTATGTCTGCCTGCAATATTCTCAGCTATAATAAAAATAAAGCTTTTGTAGGCACAAGTGAAATGAGAAGGACCCAAAGCCCTCATATTTACAGCTTAAATCTCTCACAAGTTTTTCAAGGTCTTTTTTTTTTCTTTCTTTTTTTGTCTTTTTTTTTTTTTTTAAAGGGTAGTGGCAGTGAAGACTGAAGGATAGGATGACAGCATGATCTTATTTGTAGCCTTTTTTAATGTTTATTATAAAATTTGTAAACTATATAGAAATGAAAGAAAATACTCATCAAGCATTCCCAGACTACAGTACTGCCTGGTGGAAGAGTTAAATTTCTGCTGAGGTCTGTGAATTTACATTTGTATTTTCACTTTTGGAAAGAAGTATTCACATCACTTCAAAGATGTGTATGCTATTTCAATAAGAATGACTGACAGAAAGGTCTGCAGTATTATTAGTTGTCTGCAAAACAAGTGGGAGCATCTCATGTACACCTAAGTAGAAGTAGGAAGTGTCGACAGAGGATATTGATTTAGAATACTTGGCTGAGTTGAGTAAACCCTGACAGCAGGTGTGCCTGCTGTCCTGATCCATGAAAATTGCTTGAGACTGGAGCCAGAGAAAAAATGTAGAGCATCTTATCAGTATGAAAGGTCATGTATCTGATGCAGCAAAAATATATTTTCAGAATCCAGGAGTTTGAATCACTCAGAGAGCAACCAGAGACGGGGGAAAACTCGCAAGACTACACAGCCACTTAGAAAGATTCTTTGCAGATGTTCTTATATATATAAGATTACTGGTAAAAGTAGGACAGAGTGCTTTCAGAAAATCAGAGAGAGGACATAAGGCAGTTAGGTACGTGATTTTGAATCACTATCAGTGCGAACACAGCTGTGAAAGTCAGCCTCCCATTGATACCATGCAACATAGCAGAACTACAGTCTTTGCTAGTAAACCTCCTAGATGCAAAAGCTTCCCCTTCATAAAGAAACACATGTATTGTCTTTTCTTCAAAATCCTAACTTCATGCAGAAGTGAAGAACTCCAGTGTTTCTAGTGGTACACTAAGTTTTATCCACAGCAGTAGTGAATTTTCCAGCAAGCAAAGACCAAACATATTCCAAAGACCATATATTTAAGGAAAAGGGAAAAACCACCCGAAGTCCTACAGTAACACTGCCACTCAGAAAGCTAATGACTTCACCTGCATGAGTACTGTAAGCTGCCAAGGAGCAGAAACAGAGAGATCTGCAGATGGTTCACCATATGCACCTGGGGCACGCCTTATGGAGGGTTGACGAGAGAGAGAGTAAACCAGTTGTATGTCTTTCCCCAATCCTAACAGAAACAGGTCAGCATGTTCATGTATGGGTCTAAAACGGGAAAAGGACACATTGAGAGTGTGCAAAGCTAACTAACTGACGTCACGCTCAGCAATAAATCAGCGTAAGGAGAAGAACAGGGTGCAAGTTTTGTCTTCCGAAGTGCCCATTGCTCAGAGACTGGCTGGGCATCAGTCTGCTTGGAGGAAGGGGTTTGCCTTTGCATCTCTTCCCCACCGCCCCCAATCTTTCCTTCACATATTAAACTATGTTTATTTTGGCCTATGATTTTTCTTGCTTTTTCTTTTCCTATTCTCTCCACTGTCCTACAGGAGGGAGCGGGGTAGTGAGCAAGTGGTTGTGTGGGTGCGTAATTGCTGACTGGGGTCAATTCATCACAATATCATGAAGTTATATAATATTACATGAATGTGTACTGTAGCTGACTTTATATCTAAATATATACCTATGGCTATATATATATTAAGGTAAAGACAGTATTCATGCCAAAGATATATGACAAGACTTCCAGCTGTTACATTTTAGCTTATTCTGTAATTGGTCCTTGCTGTTTTATTCTTAACTCCCATCAAGCTTCATTTAAGTATCTTAAATTATTAAAATTAGTTTCTAAAATGGAGTTAACACACCTTAAGACACGTTAACAAAAAACTCAGAATTTGTAGTTATTCTTAGGCTGACTGGAATAAAACAAATTTTGTCCCATCTGGGAAATACTACTTTTTTTCCCCCCTCTTTCTCCAGTCTAAGCATTTTTCTTCTTTCTTCCTTCAATAAAGCTAAGATCTGTGGATTTCAATAGAAAAGGCTCCCACCGACTTCATTTTTTTTAAGTAATGAAGCACAGCCTTAGCAGTGCTATAGAAGCGCTGTTTTAAAAGTCTATTAGGGCATATTTTACGAAGAACAATCTTGGATTAAAATTACTAGAATTACTTAGTTCTATTATGAATAGTTTACCTGAACGTTTGAATTTAGGGTGTAAATTCAGTTCCTCTTCTCTGTGACTGTATTTTTGCCAGTCCAAAGTACTTACCTAAAAAAAAAATGAAATTTTAACAGAGCGTAGCATATCACAGAACCTCCGTGTAGTCTTTTTAGGTCTGGTGCACTTGTATTAATGCAATGAACTGATATAACAGATACCAGATACTCAACTATCTTTCAGTGATTTCTGAGGTTTTTTTGAACCCAAGAGTATTCTGTTATCTGGCATACATACAGTTCAAAGATGAAAACTGTTCTTGTCTTCTTTAAAGATTATATAATTAAGTGATAATTATTCTCCTTTCATCCACATTTCTAAGCAGCCTTTGCAAACATTAAACAGCCTGGGAAGTAATTAAACATTCTCTCTCCAATCCCTAATCTTGTCAAGTTGTGTGGTAAGAGATGTGGAAGGCTTATCGTGGTAAGAGATGTGGAAGGCTCATTAACATAGGAGGAAATAATCACTTATTTTATTACAAATTTTAAACAGCCAAAATGTTTACAAAAACAAAACTTCAAAGTCACGTGTAAGTTTATAGAGTATTAAGTGCTGGCTTACAAAAACAGTGCATTCGCCTGAGCTGAAACTGTTCTAAATTA